>VDFB02000003.1:16312479-16398874 GCA_007258455.2 Sequoia sempervirens
ACAACATAAGAAAATTGGAGCTTAGAATTAAATCCGGAAATTGTAGTACGTGGATGTCCGCCAAAATCTTTTGCCCTTAAAATTTTTCTCTATATCTAGAAAAAAATCGATTGTTTTCCCTAAATAGTTTCTATATATCTGAGAAATATTACTAACTGTTAACAGTGAGTAAAATGGGTATTCGCCAAAATCATTAAATATCTGAAAAATAAAGCGATAATGTGCCCTAAATATTTCTTGCGCATCTCATAAAAATTCGTAGTTATTAACTTTTTTATTTATTAAGAAATAGAATGTTTTTTTGCAAATTATAGCAAATGGGTATCCGGCAAATGTCCTATGAATGTTTATGCAAATTTAAAAAAAGAAAATATCGACAATTTGACCTAACTACCTTTTCTGCAGATATTTAAGAAGATTCAACAATTATTCACAGAATATAAAGGAAAAATAAGTAAGTAAACAACAAAATGCAAGATTCTATACCTCTCTGGGAGGAGGCTGGTTGAAAGAAAAATTGGCTTTGGATTGAACTGCAAGCTGGAGATCATCTGCATCAATGGCAGACTTGCCTGCATGTTCAGAGAAGGTTTGAGCATCTGTGAGAACATCTGCAACATATCTGTACCATAATTCTAAGAACTGGTTGACCACCCTTGGCTCATAGTGTTCCACTCCCATTGATTTCAGGAGTGCTTTCACTATCTTGGCATCCCTCGGCTCTTCTTCCGGCTTCATCAGGATTTCATTTGTTTCTTTTCATTTGTTTTGGGTAGATCTGTGTTTTAGTTTTGCAAAGGAAATAGCACCTCGATATATAATGTAGACTAATAAATAGTTATCATAATAACAGGGCACTTAAACTAAGATTAAAAAAGTTCATACTAGAACAGTAAATGCAGAATTGATATCTAACTAGCACTTGCTTGCACTGAAATGAGGTAAAATGGTTAGCCGATTCTAATTTACATAGAATGTTCAATAAATTTGACATTAGTTCATATTTTAGGTGTTTCTTAAAATATTTTAGTAAGTGTTGAATTTTTTAGAGTATTTTACAAGTTGATGGTTCCATAGTTTTTATAGTAGTTGAGCAAGTTTAAAATCTTAAACTTATAAATTTTAGAAAGATGGTCATCTCATGATTTTTTAACAATAATTAATGCTAAATAAATTATCTAATTTTTTAACAACAATTAATGTTGAAATTATAGATACATAAAATGTGGAAATTAAATCTATTATATTGAGGAAGCTTCCATCTCAGCGCAAAAGCAAAGTAAGGATTCTTATTTTCCACTGTAAACTTCCAACATATTCTTCATCCTAAATTATCTTCCATAAAATGCTTCCTAAATAAATCTCTTAAATTACTTTCCATATTTTTACATAAATATATTTAAAATGCATATACTAATGTACTAATTTTCTAATTTTACAAATCTATTGTACCCTAAATCCTATTGTAGTTGAGTCTCTAAATTTAGAGAGATATTTAAAGAATTTTTATAAATCTATGTGCATATAATTATGTTTTATCAGTTATTCTTCTTATCAACCTTCTTGCTTTTTTTAGGCATAGAGCGATGGTCAAGAAGCTAAACCTAAAACGATAAGGCTCATAAAACAAAAACTGCAATGCTAAAAAATATTTTCACCCTCTCTCTTGTCAAAAAACCCTAGTGTTGGAAGCTGAAAATATGTTTAGAAGAGAAGATACCCTATTTCAGGTGGATTTGCCTATGCCCCTAATGCCCCAAGTATGCACTCTTCCAACAAAGAATGGATGACTTTGAAAGTAATCATACATAATCCTTAGTGCTTTGAATAGGTTTGAAAAAGACAAATTCTGTCTAGCTATTTGTTAAAAATAATAATTTTCATTGATCCCAACATGCATTTTGCCTTGTCCATTCAAACCTTCTTAAGTATTTTTATGATTTTTTATTTATGTTTAACATTGTAAATGATCACTATATATTGTTATAACAATCAATTTTTTTTTTGCATTACATGTATGAACTTGCTCTAGCATTCGATTTATCTAAAATTTCACTTGTTTAGACTGTGTCAGAGAACCTATATAGTTTACAATGGTGATCATGCTACTGAATTCCTCATTTTTCCTCTTCTACTCACAATTGCATGTTTAATGTTGTTTTGTTATCTAATAATAACTCTCACTGCCTTTGTAGCTTTTTGTAGGGGTTGGAAAGGCGATTATCTATCCATCTGCCTATCTATGATTCATATCTTTAAAGCCTTTTCATAAAAATACATCATTTTATGCAACAACTATATAATTTTAGAAGCAACTATAGTCTACTCGTTGCTTTCGTATCCCTACTTTTAGTTTTAATTTTTGTATAGAAGTATATTGTGGAGAGTTTTGGATGCCCATTTGCAAGATGGTGGGTATCCTCATGTCATCCCTTTTCTTTGATTTTTTTCTATTATATAGCATCATTGTCATCAATTGTAATACCTTGTAGGATTTCCAAAATATGACCCAATGGAAGGATACTTATTCTCATAACGGTAATAGTTGAGTGTGTAATGCTTTATTCATAAACAGATGTTAATCTTGATATGTATGTGGAACAGATGGATATGGTTTTAGGAGAAATGAAATTTGGTGTTACTCTATGGAATAGACATGCTACACCAATCTTTCAATGGGATTGCTTGGAAGGCTTCTTTCTAAAAATTTAAATAGATTACATATGTTCCTATTCCCATAGGGTTATTCACTCAACCTTTGTGTTGATAGTATTACATTTATCTTTGATAAGAAATGGAAATTATTACCTAAAGCTCTTCAACACTCCTAGGCAAAGTAGTGAGGGGTCTTCTTCCTAACATCTTTATTTCTAAAAAATGTTTTGGTTCAACCACAATAATTTGATGCTATTTTTAGTCATCTAGGTGTGCAATAAACCACTTGGTGGTGTTTCCCTTCAAGTTTATTCACTTGAATGAAGATAAAAAGTCCTTTGATTACAATTAGAGAATACATTTGAGGCTTTGGTTGTGTAACTGGTGTACCATAGTCATATTTAATACTTGTTACAAAGTTTGGGAGTTAAGACGTTAAGTATAAGCATGGTAAATCAAATAACTTGGATTAAGAGAAGATATAACGTGAATTCATACCTTTAAAATGGTTGTATACGAGGTTGCATGGTACTTTACAATAAAGAATAGCATCAGTTGTCTAACTCTTTTTATTGTAGTATACATTATTTTTTGTTGCCCAAATTAAAAAAGACTAAGATTTTTAGGTTTCATAGCAACGATAAAATGGAGCAAGAGAAATTATTGCCACCAAGGTCCATATGTTGGAGCTTAGATAGTAATTAAAAGAATGCTTTCCCTAAAAAATGTTTATCCCGGCTCTATCATCTTCAAACAAGAAAGCAATCCCAACTTAGTTACCAATCTCCCTGATAGAATATTGTTACCTAGAGAAAGCTCTCAAATATCTCCAAGGCCTATGCTAGGTTAAATCTCACCATACAAACTATTTCCACTCATATCTAGGATTTTAAGCTTCTTTAACTCCCAGAGTTTCTTTGGAGTGTTACCAAACAAAAGGTTGTTTGTAAGATTCATAATCATGAAACTCTTAAGATTCTCAATCTCTACATAGTGCCTCCTTGCAACACACTCTTGTTCACTCACAAGGAGATACATTACTTCTATTCCAGTCTACAAGTCTGCCAGCTTTGTGAAGACAACTTTCTATGTTGATGGAATTTCTTCTTGGGCCTAAGAGAACTCTATTGTGTATGGGAACCTATAAATAAGAGGTTGTATTGGTTTGCAAAATGGGCATAGGAGGACAAATGTATTTGTGTATCTACCTGGATTGATGGAGGGGGGAACAAAATGTATCTTGTATCTTCTTCTTTCAAAATTAAGGAGAAAAATTATGTTGTCTTTCCAAGATGTGAGAGGCAAAGGAAAGGAGCATGGAAGCATAGGAAAATAATAGAGATAGGAAACTAATGGAGCAAGGGATGGATTGCATCCATAGCCAAGGTCTTGTTGAATGGGACACTTGGGGTAGATTTTATCTTATCATTTGTACAATCATTGAATATGACAATTTGCTACATAATATAGGTATTAGGTAATTACTACTACCACAATTTGGTTTTCCTCTCTTTGGAGGGTTTGTAGGATAAATATAGTATTCTTAATTCTTCTCTCTTCCTCTCTTGATTGCTATTTAATTTCTAATCAAGTAGAATAGTACAATTTCTTATTTCATAAATTCTACAAGCTTAGGCTTGAGAAATTAAGAATCAAACACTGTTGTACTTATAGCAACATTGCAACATTAGTGAAATGACTATATCTGCATATGCTTTGAATCTAAACTTAGCCTAAAAGTTGGTTTTCATTATCTAGTTAAGCATAGATCATCTAAATTTGAACATACATAATATGAGTCAATGAAGATTGACTTGAAACTACACATAAATGCCAACTCATAATTACATAATTTAATACACTACAAAAACACCACCTAATTTATATAATATTGAAATGTTAGTTAGCATTTAGTGATTGTCTCATATGACTTGAATTTAATGAGGGGTTTGAAATTTTTTGCTTGCATTGTTGGGGTAGGTGTGTTAGTTTGCATATCTTATTGTAAAATCTCAAGGTTGAATAATCTACATACGTTATTGCATTTGTATGTTCCATCTCTAATCTGGCTCTAATGTTGACTATACTTTTCCAATAAATTAGATACTTAGATTTGTTATGGGTCCTTATTATGTAGTATAAAAAAATTTGATATCTTTATTATGTAGTATAAAAGTTTTTCATAAACATCAACAAAATAGCCAGAGCTAACTTTGAAATTTCAATAAGGATAAACCAACATAACCAAATGTTGTGAACATCCAAAGTGAGTGAAACATAGAAAATCTAACTTCATAGAAAGATGAGATATGTGAACTTTGAAATAATCCTTTACTATTAGCAATCACACATTAAGAAGCTTTGGAAGATTGCATCCCATGGACTACAATATCATTGACACCTCCTCAATGCCAAATACAATCATAACAAATTTTTTTCTACAACACCAATACAATTGATAGTCAAAGATATGGGTTAATTCATATTACATGACCAAAAGACAAAACAAAATTAACAAATCTTCAAAGTATTATAAATTTCCAAATATTTTGTTATTGGTTTATAAACTTATGCATTGCAAGGAAAGGGAAAATTGGATCGCAAACAAAAGGGCCTTTAACATTATTCACCAAATTAAGTGGGACAACACCAAGGGGTATGATTTCCTGAATAAACATTTTGACCCATTGTTGGATTGGTTGTAACAGGATTTAGGGCAGGCATGATCTCTATGGGTAATTGAATTGTGGTCATTGCAGGAAACTCAATTCCTTCATTTATTCTAAAGGGTAGAAGCTCACACCAAGAAAAAAATCAAATCATAGAATTTTGAACCATAAAATTTCAAACCATAGGATTTCAAACCCTAAAAAATAAGGGATAGTACATGTCAATGCACCCATGTGTTTGTATGCACACTTAATTAAGCATTTGAAAATATTGTGGTTTTAGTGTTACTTGATTCTTGAGTTCAAGACAAAAAGATTGCAGGCTTTTAAACGAAAATATTGGTTGTGAGTTAAAGTTTTTTTTCAGGCATGGGGTGAGGAATGTTTCAACTACCCGAAAGTTGCTTTTCCCAACACAAGACAACTTTTCAGAAAACCAATCCCATCATTTAACATATACCAACATAATTGTGTTCAAATGAAATATAAGACAATGAAAATGATCTGGCAGCATTAAAGATTCCAAAAATTAAATTTTACCGAAACCATGGCAAGCAACTTACCTAAAAATTCTACACAAATTGTGTCGTGTTGTTGAAGATGTCGTTGATAAAAAACAACCAAAGATTGCAATAAAAGTACGAAACCCTAACACAACAGAAATTTATTTAAATGATGTGAACCAAAACCAATCTTCCTACAGATGTTGCTTCAATCTATTCATGAGAAACGAAATTTAAAATTATCAGGGTTTTAGGGCTTACTTAGATTCTTGAGCTCGAGACAAGATACTAGGCATGAGTCGGCTGAGATTTGATGGCGAGACTTTTGCAAGCCTTTAAACAAAAATATCAAATACGAAGTAAAAAAAAAAAATTAGGCGTGAGGCGAGGACCCGATTGGAAAATTTTCAAGCATGAGAAGTATTGAATCCTAATGGGAAGTGCCCACATAATATAGCCTATCAACTAATAAACTAGCACTTGCATTGAAATCAACTAGCACAACTCCCATGATTTTGTATCAAAAAATCTCCAAAAACTCAGACTTCACCCTAGGCAGCAAAAAAAGCAATATTTTTCCAGAGAAAAAAAACTTCAAAAAACTATGTTGCACGAATTTGAAAATTTTCGTCAAAAACTTAGAATTTGCCCAAAAACCCTAGGCAATAAAAAAAGGAAAAAAAAATTAAATTAAAAATCCTAAAAGATTTGTTAAAACCCTAGTCCTGGAAAAAAATGAAAAAAATTCAAAACAACTCTAAGAAACCCTAGGTCGCAACAAATGAGATCTGCCAAAAAACCCTAGGCATTGCAAAAAATCCATGAATTTTCTAAAAACCCAAGCCGGTTTAGCAAAATATCATGCCCAAAAATACCCACAAATGTTAGAAACCCTAGCCATACGAGTTCTGAACCAGGCATCCAAAAATGTGAAGCAAAGAACTTCATGATTCCCATCATGGAAAAGAGAGAGCCACAGATTCAAAACCACGAAAGAAAAAACACCTCCAGAGTGTTGTGATCTTCCACGAAGCACAAAGCAAAATTCTAGAAGAGTCTTCACAGAGTTGCAAGCCAAAATAGGACCAAATGCAGACCAAAAGGCTCATGATTTCACCACAAATAGGCACAAAAAATTTGCATGAAAATGCCAATCGTGTGTCTCAAAAAGAGATGTGATTCTTCATCAAAGAACCTTGAAATCTTTTCCAGAAATCCACGATTTCAACACATAAAAACCCTCACAAAAATCAGAAGAATAAATCCATGATTTATCACCAGTAATAGCCCATGATTCTAAAAAAAAAAACTTTGATTTTTTTTCTTTAAAAATCAAACAAAAAACTTCATTTAATTTTGTAAAAAAATCCATCAAAAATATTTTGAAATAATTTTTTTTTTTTTGGGTAAAACCATTAACATTCGATTTTTATCAAAAAATCGAGCAAAAACATCTAAGAAATTTTAAAAAATAAACTTCTTAGGAAAACACGAATTTTAATTGCTAAAAAATTTGCCATAAAATATTGGTCCTAAGCTCTGATACCACGAAATGATAATTGATATTCAATATTCGTTTTACACAAGGTTAAGAGCTCTCAATGCACCTCCTTACTAGTATGAAGCTGCCCGAATGCAATTTGATGATGGATTTATCTTCTATCTCCTTGTCAGTTTCCCTACAATGCTCTCTTGTTTTTCCTCACAACTCTTTTTTCTCCTCCTATTTTTCCAACAAAATGAAATGAAGTTACTTTTAGGGTTGTGGAGGAGATATAAGTAAAAAAAACCCACTTTCATCACTTATTTTATGTTTTTTGTTGCTTTTTGACCAAGCTTGCACCAACCGAGTCCAGGTGACAGGACTCGCTCAGACTTGGAGAGTTTTGAGCGAGTCCAATAGACTCGGCAAGTCTCGCCATGACTCGTCCGAACTCGGTCGAGTCTGATTCCAAGCCCCCCAAACTCAACTAGGGTGACTCAACCTAGGACTCACCGAGTCCAAGCGAGTTCGAATGAGTCTCATTTCTATGCACAAAGGAGATGAATACTACTTATATAAACAATTACAAGACGATGATTCTAAAAAGAAACAAAAAGCTAAAGAAAATAATTGAAAGTTACTAAAACTAACAGAAAGCAATCTAAGTTAATTAAGAGCTAACTAACGACTAAATAAAAGAAAAGATGACCATTAAATATACAATAATACTTTAATAATCTTGATATGTATGTGGAACAAATGGATATGGTTTTAGGAGAAATGAAATTTGGTGTACTTTATAGAATAAACATGCTATGCCAATCTTTCAACAGGGTTTCTTGGAAGGGTTCTTTCTAAAAATTTAAATAGATTACATATGTTCCTAATATGCCCATAGGGTTATTCACTCAACCTCTTTGTTGATAGTATTATATTTATCTTTGATAAGAAATAGCAATTATTACCTAAAGCTCTTCAACACTCCTAGGCAAAGAAGTCAGGGGTCTTCTTCCTCACATATTTATTTCTATTTTTTTTTGGCTTCAACCACACTAGTTTGCTACTATTTTAGTCATGTAGGTGTCCAATAAACCACTCGGTGGTGTTTCCCTTCAAGTTTATTTACTTGAATGAAGATCAAAATTCCTTTGATTACAATTAGAGAATACATTTTGAGGCCTTGGTTGTGTAATTGGTGGACCATAGTCACATTTAATACTTGTTACAAAGTTTGGGAGTTAAGATGTTAAGTAGAAGTCTAGTAAATCAAATAACTTGGATTAAGAAAAGGTATGATGTGAATTCATACATTTGAGAGTTTGTATATGAGGTTGCATGGTACTTTAAAATAGAGAATAACATTAATTATCTAACTCTTTTCATTATAGTATACACTATTTTTTGTTACCCAGATTAAGAAAGACTAATTTTTTTAGGTTTCCTAGCAGCGATAGAATGGATCAAGATAAATTATTGCTATCAAGGTCCATGTGTTGGATCATAGACAGTAACCACACAAATGCTTTTCCCAAAAAGTTTGTATCCCAAATCCACATCTTCAAACAAGAAATCAATCCTAACTTAGTTACCAATCTCCTTGATAGAATATTGTTACCTAGAGAAAGCTCTCAAATATCTCCAAGACCTATGCTAGGTTCAATCTCACCATACAAACTGTTGCCACTCATATCCAGGATTTTAAGCTTCTTTAACTCCAAAAGTTTCTTTGGAGTGCTACAAAACAAAATTTTGCTTGTAAGATTCATAATCATGAAACTCTTAAGATTCTTAATCTCTACAAAGTGCCTCCTTACAACACACTCTAGTCCACTCACAAGGAGATACATTAATTTTGTTCCAGTCTACAAGTCCATCAGCTCTATAAAGACAACTTCCTATGTTGATGGAATTTCTTCTTGAGCCTAGGAGAACTCTATTGTGCATGGGAATCTATAAATAAGAGGTTGTGATTTGCAAAATGGGCATGGGAAGAAAATTGTATTTTTGTATCTACCTAGATTGATGGAGGAGGGAACAAAATGTATCTTGTATCTTCTTCTTTCAAAATTAAGGAGAACAAATAAGTTGTCTTTCCAAGAGGTGAGAGGAAAAAGGAAATGAGCATGGACGCATAGGCAAATAATAGAGATAGGTAACTAATGGAGCAAGGGATGGATTGCATCCGTAGCCAAGGTCTTGTTGAATGGGACAAGGGGTAGACTTTATCTTATCATTTGTACACTAATTGAATATGAAAATTTGCTACATAATATAGGTAGTAGGCAATTGCTACTACCACAGTCTGTTTTTCCTCTGTTTGGAGGGTTTGGAGGATAAATATAGTGTTCTTAATTCTTCTCTCTTCCTCTCTTGACTATTATTTAAGTTCTAATCAGGTAGCATAGTACAATTTCTTATTTCATAAATTCTACAAGCTTAGGCTTGAGAAATTAAGAATCAAACACTGTTGTACTCATAGCAACATTGCTACATTAGTGCAATAAATGTATATACATATGCTTTGAATCTAAACTTAGCTCTAAATTTGGCTTTCATTATCTAGTTGAGCACATATCATCTAGATTTGAACATACATAATATGATTTAATGAAGATTGACTTGAATCTACACAGAAATGCCAACTCATAATTACATAATTTGATACACTACAAAAATACCACCTAATTTACATAATATTGAAATGTTACATTTGGTGATTGTCTCATATGACTTGAATTTAATGAGGAGTTTGAAATTTTTTGGTTGCATTGCTGGGACAGGTGTGTTAGTTTGCATATCTTATTGTAAAATCTCAAGGCTAAATAATCTCTAGGTGCTATTGTATTTTTATGTTCCATATCTAGCCTGGCTCTAATGTTGACTATACTTTTCCAATAAATCAGATACTTAGATTTGTTGTGAGTCCTTATTATGTAGTATACAAATTTTTGATATCCTTATTATGTGGTTTAAATTTTTTGATAAACATCAACAAAATAGCTAGAGCTAACTTTGAAATGTCAATAGCGATAACCAACATAACCAAATGTTGTGAACATATGAAATGAGTGAAACACGTAAAATATAACTTTATAGAAAGATGAGATATGTGAACTTTGAAATATTCCTCTACTATGAGCAATCACATTAAGAATTTAAGAAGCTTTGGAAGATTGTATCTCATGGACTACAACATCATTGGGACCTCCTCGATGCCAAATACAAGCATAAAAAATGTTTTTCTACAACACTGATTCAATTGATAGGCAAAGATATGGGTTGATTTATATTACATAACCAAAAGATAACACAAAATCAAAAAATCAAAAAATACTATAAATTGGAAAATATTTTTTTATCATTGGTTTACAAACTTATGTGTTGCAGGGCAAGGAAAAATTGGATCCCAAACAAAAGCACCTCTCCAACATTATTCGCCAAATTAAGTGCGACAACACTGAGGGGTATGATTTCCTAAATAAACATTTTTAACCCTAACTGGATTGGTTGTAACAGGATTTAGGGTAGGCGTGAGCTCTATGGGTAATTGAAATGTGGTCATTGCAAGAAACTCAAGTCCATCATTTATTCCAAAGGGTACAAGCTCATACCAAGAAAAAATAAAATCATAGAATTTGAAATCGTAAAATTTCAAACCATAGGATTTCAAACCCTAACAAAACCAAACCCTAAAAAGTGGGGGATAATACATGTCAATGCACCCAAATTTTGTACATACACTTAATTAAGCATCTAAAAATATCAGGGTTTAGCACAACATGTTTCTTGAGTTCAAGAAAAAAATTTGCATGCTTTCAAACGAAAATGTTTGTTGTGAGTTAAAGTTTGTTTTCAGGCATGGGGTGAGGAATGTTTAAAAAATCTTAAAGTTGTTTTTTCCTAGCATGAGATAACCTTTTGTATAACCAATCCCTTCATTTAATAGATAGCAACATAACTGTGTTAAAATGAAATAAAACATAACAAAAATTATCCGACAGCGTAAAGATTCCAAAAAATAAAATTCACTAAAACCATGGCAAGTGACTTACCAAAAAAATTTGTACAAATTGTGTTGTGTTGTCAAAGATGTCGATGATAGAAAACAAGTTGAGCTTGCAATAAAAGTATGAAACCCTACCACAATAGAAATTTATTTAAATGACATGAACCAAAACCAATCTTCCTACAACTGTTGCTTCAATCTATTCACAATAAATGAAATATGAAAATATTGAGGTTTTAGGGATTACTTAGATTCTCGAGCTCAAGAGAAGATATTAGGCGTGAGCCAGCTAAGATCTGATAGTGAGAGTTTTGCAAGCCTTTAAACAAAAATATTAAATACGAAGTCAAATTTTGTTTTTAGGTGTTACGCAAGGAAGGATTTGACTGGTCAAAAATTTCTCAGGCATGAGAAATACTGAATCCCAGTGGGTAGTGCCTAGATAATATAGCCTATTAGCTAATTAAATGAATTAACGTGATATTTAGTTTTGAATTCAAAAGCACAAAAGCATTTTAAGGATATCAGGGATCAATTTGTCATTATATTGGAATTTTGGTGTTTGATCAAGTGTTGTCTCAAAATTTGTAAGAAGAATGGGATTAAAGTCACAATAGTAATGTAAAATTTATGTAATTTTTTATATTATTATTGTCTTTGTGGCTAGATTATTGGTCTTTTCTTTGCCCTTGGGGCTAGTCTTGTAGTTATTATTTTTTACTTCAACTACTATTCATAATTGCTTTGCTCAATATAAAAATAAAATATCTCAAAATTTAAAAAGTGTTTATTATTATGGGGTAGATTTGTCCCCCTAGTTAAAGATATTTTTAGGTATGGGAATGATGTGGTGTATGGAATTGGACATCTATTTTTAGAAGTGATTTAACATAGAATTGATTATTACAACAAGTTTAATTTGGTCCATTGTCTATGTGTTTGCAATGGGGTGAAGTCTATATACATTGTTTGAGAATTTGTTAAGCAAGAGATATGGTATCCGTAGTCAATTCTCTAAGATGACTAATTCAATATCTTCGAACAATAATTGAAGATAGTAGGCAAATAGATAGCACATGTCTAGAATGTTGATGTAAGTTGATAATGTAATTGGAACTCTATGATGCTCTCATGAATGTTCTTGAATCTAGATCTCTCCTCATAGTAAAGAACTATGGTGTGCCCTTAAATACACCACCCTAGTGTCCAATTTGAAATAATTCACCATAGTTAGCTCATTAAAGTTAGAAACGAAGGGAAACACAGAGTAAATTTAAAATTTTAGGTTTGAATCCTCACACACTAGATCAATTTTGCACCTATTTATCTAAACCAAGATGATGAATGATGGAGAATGCAAATCAATTTTGGACCTATAAGATGTATGGTTATTGAATGAGGCTAAAATAAGGTTATTTTCCAACTTCCATACAAAGCTTGTCAATTGTTATTGTAGATTTTTTCTTCTTTATGTTCAAAGATATTTATTTTTCCTACACATTATTAAGCTTGATTAAGTTAATTAGATGTGGTTATAGTAGAGCCCGTGGCATAATCCATTAGTTGCATGTATCACTCTTATCCACTTTAAGTTTTTGATTCTCACACCCTCTTTTGGAACTTTTAGCCACCTCTCATAACTATTTGTTTTTGTCTTTATTTAAGTAAGTGCAACCACAAATTTTAATATTTACTAAGTGAAACTCTTGTCTTTTCTTAGCAGTTGGAGTTATTTCTCCTTTTGGATGTGTATGCATGTGTCTTTACTATATATACGAGACTCACCTCTCATATATACTAATCAAATTGAATAGTGTTAGCTTTGCCTAAATTCTCTTACATTTTTATCTTGTGAATTCTCTCTTTATACGATATTATCTTCATTGTGCTATTATGATCTTCTATTGATTGGATTGTGTATGATCTAAAATTGACAATAGATTTTGATTCAATTTTTCAATTTTTTGTAAAATATAACATGGTTTAAAAGCCTAAGTGTTTGGTATATTTCATTTTATTGTCCTATTATTTGAGAGATTTGAGACCAAGTTTTACTAATAATTTTCTTTAAATTTAATATTTTATTCTCTTTGATTGATTTGGAGAATCAAAATTATTTAACAAGAAAATAAGCATCTAATAATTAATTTTAGATGTATATAGTGTTTTTATAATCCTAACAAAATTTTTAGTTGTCTCATTATGTTTCAGAGGCTCAAGGAAGTTAGATCTAGCTTTCATTTTTCTCAAAGTGGAGAGTAGGAAGTGGAGATTCATCTAAAAAAATTATTGTTGATTCACTTGAAATTTATAGGTGACAAGATTTTTGAGACATGTTGGGTAAAATTTGAGTGCATCATTGAATTTGAAAAACCCAAAGAATTTTATTTTCATATAATTTTTTTTCAAATTTTCAATTCATGGTCAAGAGGAAGTTGATTTTTTTGGCTTGGCACTATTCGCCTATATGGTGGTATTGTCAAGTTTTTTGTACCTATGTATATAAATATTTTATGTTGTGCAATATTTATGTCATCATATGATTTTCTAACATCATTACTTCCAAAATAGATACCTCCCTATTGCTTGTTTTTATTTTATACCCCAACTTTGGAAGACCATATCTTAGTCATTTGAACTCAAAATTAGGTGCATTTTTTTAAGGGGTATTTTTTGCTAGGTACATGTTAGTGTGAT
Organism: Sequoia sempervirens; assembly: GCA_007258455.2. NCBI lineage: Eukaryota > Viridiplantae > Streptophyta > Pinopsida > Cupressales > Cupressaceae > Sequoia > Sequoia sempervirens. The sequence continues at coordinate 16,326,493 of VDFB02000003.1, forward strand.
CAATTTTTAGATTTGAGTCCTCTAATTTTTTAAATGTGAGTTTTATCATATGTTTTCCTGTTCAAACTTAGTTTTTGGAACTTAAAACATTCATAACTTTTGCAAATGAGTTCTTTTTTAGTGTCATTTAAATTGAAGTTTGGTAGTTTTTGATATCTACTTACTGGTCTAGTTTTTTTTCCATATTTTATAAACACATATTACTTTAATCATTTTGGCCACTTTTGATCTTTGTAAAAGCTCTATTAATCTAGAATATCTTATTGTAATTATATTAAGTATAAAATGCCAATATTTGTAACAATTTGAGAGGTCTTATTTTGGGGTATTGTAATTATGAACTAATATAATACTCTATTTTGGGGGTTCCATCATGTATATGTTGTCACCTAGAAATGCACCTTGATGCAAAGTTGTCAAACTGAGCTTTCTGGTGAAACATTGGATCACTCCAGGGCTGTGGGTCACCTGATGTTGGAGTGAACCTCCGGAGAAGGCTGGCTTCCTTTGGGTATCACCTAAAACTAATGATTCTATGAAGGTAAAAGGAGAAGGAATGCATAAATAATGAAACTAAGTTGAACTATTTCTATGGTGATACACCAAGTTAATGAGAAATCGTGAAAAAGGACACAGGAAGAACATATGCTGGAAAGCAAAGACAGTGTTTTCACTTACTTGACATAACCCCTTCTAAACTCATATAGTATTCTTAACAGGCTTGCTCTACATGCATATCTTAGGAAGGAAAGATGATTCTCACAGCCTTAGGTATGAATACAGATTTCCAAAAAAACACAGTTAAGAACTTGTATAGTTTAAAATACATAAATGAAAGTAATACAACCATTTAACAGTAGCTTCCAGGTAAACTCTGTGTTATATTCCAGATTCCAGTTGAATTACAAAACATACATTTTGTCGAGAAAGGATTGATAAAAATCACTAACTCCTTTGAATGCATAATCATAACTTGTTTACAAAAAGGAAAAAATGCCTTATATACAGACTCATATCGGCCCATTAGGGCTTACAAAAATAATATCGAGCCAGAAAAGATCTGCCCCTTGATATTTGATCGAATTTAATGTTGTATCCTTGCATGTCCCTGTTGTTGGTGTCGGTGAAGAAACATTCTCGAAGAAGTCCTCTGATCTTTTTGCAACCACCGCATTCATTTGATCCATCGTGTCCAGTTGAGCTACTTCAGCTACACCTTGAATGCTCTGAGCCTGCAACAAATACATGTCACCCTTCATCCTGTTGATGTTCTTTAGATTGCCACGATTTACCTTTAGATCTCTCTGATTGGCTGAGTGAACTCCACGCAGATCATTTGGGCGATCAAAAATCTCCTGTTGAACCGCATATCGGTGAGACACTAATTGTGTCTCCCCGATGCGATTAAATCTTCTCGCAAGCATCGACAATACATGGAGTCATCGCTGAGAGCTCCCAATGAGCCCTAAAGATCATACCGAGCTCTCTTCTGTCGCTGAGACCACGTGATATTGGTAAGACATCACTCCGATAGTCAGTCGCTATATCGATGAAATTCATGTCGGGGAGACCCTCGCCGACGTTTGTAGAAGTCATCCCGCCGGGCTCTTTTTCTTCTATCGGCAAGACATCCTTATTTTGGGAAGAGGTTGTGCCGAAGGCACTTTAACTTCAGCGAGCACATATTTCATTTCACTTCAGCAAGACTCCTTGGCATCGCTGAGACATCACACAGAAATCCTTTCCATTCGGCGAACTTCTTCATTCGGCAAGACACCCAGCGAGACCTCCTGTTGTTGGTGTGACATCTTGTGTCGTCGAGACATTTCATAGAACTCCCCCTCTTCTTGGCGAATTCCTTTTCGTTCTGAAGGCTTCACTACTCGGTGAGACGCCGAAGTATGAACCCTCGACTGACTTCTTTTCTTTCGGCCTGACTCCTGCCGGTCGGGAAGAGGTCCTCCCGAGCTCCTTATGTTATGCTGAAGGCTCCTTCGTTGTCGGTGAGACCTACGCCGAACTCCCTGGTGAAACACTGTCGGCGTAACCCTTGCCGGTCGCCGAGACATTACTGCAAAAGCTTCAAGTCTTAGCGAGGCATTTCTTTGTCTTCGATGGCTCCCTCATACTTCGGTAAGACATACACCGAAGGCAATATCTTTACCGAAACCTGTGCTTGTCGCCAAGACATGCCATTCTCGCTAAGACCTCTTGGCGAGCTCCTTCCCTTACCCCGAAATGTCCAGTCGGTATGACCTCCATGCGTCGTTGGGACATCTCTGCGAAAGTTTCAAGTCTTCCTGAAAACCACGGTCGCCGTGAGTCTTGCCAAATGACGATTGAATGGCCTATCGGCCAAAAGAATCCACGCGGTAAGAGGTCATACCAAACCCCTCATGTTATAGTGATAGGATCCACAATGACGCGTTCGGCCAAACAAAGACTAGGTCATAGCGACCTGTTCAAAATAGAAACAAAACATAAATGTCTGAGCTGCTAGTCGACCAGACAATGGAGATGTCATGCCGACTTGGTTCTAATGGAGGCTCGAGTCTGTAATTCATTGAAGCATACCTCCTATCAAGCAAGCCTCCCAACTAAGCTCCTTATGAAATGTTGTCAGATACATGAACTAACCCTTAATGGAAGTATCCCATTTGGCCCTTATGAACACCTACATCATAGATGCCTCACCTGATTGAGCCTGAGGGTGAAAATTGGGTAGCATTTATGGCGACCTTTGCGGGATGTTTTCCTGCTAAACATGAGAACCAGTGACTAGGCTTATCCATTAGGCATGGAGTCGTTAGAAGGCTCAGAAAACAAACAAAATATCAGTCTTGCACATGGCCTCAAACTCATGAGATCCACGGGCCATAATAGGTTGTCAAAAACAAAACAGGGGAAAACGACATAGAGAAATACTATGTTAAAACAACATTCAGGGAATGGAGCGAAATAGAAAACAAACGAACCATAGTGCAAAATACTTATTGAAAACATAAAACCTAACTAGATATTTACAAGAAAGGCACTTATCAAGCTTGAAAGTAGGGTTTAAGGTGTATCCCATTGACTGGGATAGGAAGCAAATCCCCCTCTGTCGTAGCTAGCTGATAAGCATTGTGCTCCTTACAGCCTGTGATAATAAATGGACCAGTCCACATATTATCTAACTTGGTGTGATGGCATGGCCTGCTTTTCAGAACATCCCATTTGAGCACGAGGTCTCCCTCCTTAAAAGATTTTGTCGTAGCCCTTTTGTCGAATGTTCCTTTCGTCTGGAGTTGATGATACTCCAAGGATTTCATTGCTCTGTCCCTTGATTCTTCGAGCTCCATGAGTTCTGCATACCTCACAAACATGGGGTCCTGCTCCTCAAACACCTCCAACTGGCGAACAATATCAAGAGTCGGAAGCTCCACAGATAGTGGCAATCTTGCCTCTTTTCCATAGACCAACATATATGGCGAGTTACCAATAGACCTCTTAGGGGTCACTCTGTCTGCCCAAAGTGCATTCTTTAAACTGACGTGTCAGGTCCTTTGATTATCCTCTATGGTTCTTTTAATAATTCTGATGAGGTTCTTATTCGTACTCTCAGCTAGGCCATTACCTTGAGGGTAATAATTTGAAGATGTGCTCAAATGAATGCCATGCTTAACGGCCCAGTCAGTTACCCTTAGACCCGTGAATGCAAGAGCATTATCAGATATAATGGAATCAGGAACTCCAAACCTGGTGACTATATCCTCATAGAAGCCTAAAACTGAAGACTCTTTTGCTTCTTTCAATGCAATCGCTTTTTTCCACCTTGTAAAATAGTCAGTGGCTGTGAGTACCCACTTGTGACCAGCACTGGAAGGTGGACTTATTGGCCCAATGAAATCAATGCCCCATCTTATGAAGGGTTGCTCCACTTGAATTGGATGCAGAGGCATAGTAGGAAATTTCTCCTTTCCTAAAAACAGAGCACATTTGATACACTTTCTTGACCAAGAATGTGCATCCTTGAATAGGCTAGGCTAGTAGTAACCAACTCTCATGATTTTCCAGGCAGTAGTTCTGGGAGCAAAGTGGCCTCCTGCAGCTCTATTATGAAATTCATGAAGTACCTTCTCAACTTGGTGACTGTGAATGCATCTTAATAGGATGTCATTCAGATCCTTTTTGAAAAGGACATTATTTACCAACACATATGGTATGGACTACAATCTGAAGTATCTCCTTTTGGCTTTGTTCAGACCTGGTGGACACTCGCCAGTTTGTAAAAATCGGGTCATATCTTGAACCCAATTGGTTGTCCCTATCGGTACATCTTCTTGAGCATTCTGAAACTCATCTGTATTAGCAAGGATAACATCCTTTTCTAGTGCACTTTCACTGCTCGACCCTGAAGCAAGTTGTTCACAAAGACCTTTACCTCTAACTAGCTTGGTGATCTTAATATCTACATCGTACTCCATGACCTTAGTGATCCACCCTGCTCTTTTTTCATTGAGATCTTTATTCATTAGAAAATCCTTCACACTTTAGTGTGCCACCAGAATATGAACCTTATTATGAGAAATCAAAGGCTTGAACTTCTTCAGGCTTCTAATCACAACAAGAACATGCCTCTCTATAAAGGAGTATTTGTGTTCATAATCAACCAATCCTTGACTAAAAAAGGCTATTGGTTGTTCTAAATTCTCTTCATTCTTTTGAACCAATATTGCAGAAATGTTACTTGTGCTACCATAAGCATACAGATAAAAATATTTAGAAAAATTGGGATTTACCAGCGTAGGAGCTACTGCTAAGGCTTCCTTGACTTTTTTAAAACTGTTCTTGGCATCTTTTGTCCAACTGAAAATTGCATTTTTCTTTAACATGGCTGTCAAAGGTTGTAACAGGTTTGCAACATCAGGGATGAATCTTCTTAGAAAGTTGATCTGGCCCAGAAAGCTTTGTAGACCCTTCTTGTGATTAGGCAGCGGCAACTCAAGTATGGCTTTGACTCTTTCAACGTCAATAGTGATTCCCTGCTTTGACACTATGTGTCCTAATAGTTTCCCTTCGTGGACAGCAAAGATACTCTTCTTTGGGTTGAGGGAGATACCAAACTCTTTGCATTTTTCAAACACTTGCCTAAGATGTAACAGATGTTCATCAGCATTCTTGGAATAAACTGTAATGTCATCCAAATAAATCAGTATAATCTTGTTGATCAAGCCTTGAAACGCCATGTCCATGGCCCTCTGAAACGTGGCACTAGCATTAGACAAACCAAAAGGCATCCTTTTGTATGCCATGGTGCCCCATTTAGTTGTGAAAGCAGTTTTAAACTGATCTTCTTCTTTAACCAACACTTGATTATACCCTGAAAAACCATCTAATAAGGAAAATATTTCAGAACCAGCAACCTCTTGCAAGATTTGTTCCATAGAGGGCAGCGGGTAGTGGTCTTTTAGAGAGGATCAGTTAAGATCCCTAAAGTCCACACAGAGCCTTATCTCACCACTTTTCTTTCTAACCAGTACAAGATTAGAAACCCATGAAGTGTGCTTGATAGGGAAGACAATACCCCCTTCAACTAGTTTAGTCAGCTCCTTAATCATTAGGGGCTCAAGTTTAGGATTCAAGGGCCTTTGTTTCTCTCTTACTGGCTTAGCATCAGGCTCTAACTCAATTGTGTGTTGAGCAATGTGGGGATCAAACCCTTTCAAATCCGAATATTCCCAAGCAAAGACATCAAAGAATTCTTGACATAAAGCAACAAAGGCTTGTTTATCTTCATGTGAACAAATTTTTCCTATCTTAAGAAGTTTACCTTTGAAAATCTCCAGCTCTTCATAATGTTCTTCTTTGATTTGCAAGCCAGCTTTACCCTTTTTAAGCTAATCATCAGTACTGAAAATTGACTCTAAGGTAACAAGACCTTTGGGTAACTTATTTGTCTTTAGCTGTATGACCTGATCACCATACTATTGTTTGAGTTTTGCTTGATTCACCATGGAGAATTGATCTTCTTCGAGCAGGAAAGAAAGGATCTGTTCATCACTGTCAAAGACTTGCCAGTGGATGTTGTTGTCAAGAATTGATGGTCTAACTACAACCTTCACATACTACTGCACCTTCTCTTTTCTAATGTCATTTGGAATATCAAACTGCGCCCCAATGGCTGCAAGTCTATTAGCATGCTTGTTCTGATTTCTTGGAATAGATACTAAATTAAAGGCATCAAATTCCTCAAGCATGTTCCAGACTCTATTTCTATAAGACTTCAGTGCATCATTTTTAGCAACATTCAGGCCCCTTACTTGGTTAACAACCAATTCACTATCCCCATAGACTTTCAAGCTGGTTATTCTTCTCTTCCTTGCCCACTCTATACCTTGAACAAGGCCTTCATACTTAGCAGTGTTATTGGAGCATGCGAAAGCAAAATGAAAAGCAGCATAATACTTATCACCTTGCGGAGATATGAGCATTGCACCTCCTCTTGCCCCATTTTTGCTTCTTGAACCATCAAAATACATCTCCCAAAGCCCATTTAGTGGTTGCAACAACTAATTTGCATCTTTCTCCAAGTTTGGGATCTTTGTGTCAGGCTCAAGAATGACATAATTGCCCATACCAGCATCTTGAATGAGGTCCTCAGGACTGTCCAATACATTCTCAACTGCCCATTCATGCAGCAGTATGTCAGGAACAACTTCTGATTGGAATTCTTGAGCAGCAGCTAGTTCATTGTCAGAAAGAAAGACACAATTTGTGTTTGCAGTAGTAGGAACAACATTAAGGGGACTTGGGTTATATGGTTCAATGTGATCTTTAGCCAATCTCTCAGATTTAATGGTAACCTTGGTTCCATATCTCGTTCTAAATAACATATGTGATCAGTCAGTTGATACATAACCACCTATCTTGGTTGTAAAGTCTCTTGACAGGCATAAGGAAAAGAAGGGTGGAAGGTCTATTACACATATGTCTTTAGGAACTGAAAATTTTGGACAAGCATGGAGGGTGAGATTTAAATCCTTGATAATACCCAAAGTATTAACCGAAGTACCATCCAATTGGATCACTCCCTTCTCTAAAGACTGGTATTTTAATCCAAGTTTGTCAGCAATTTTTTTTGGCATCACAGAGCTACTAGCCCCATTGTCTACCATACAGTTATGAACTAACTTATCACCAATAATCACTGACACATAGAAAGGAGGTGGTTTGACTTCTTTTCCAGTCTCTATGCAGGGCTGTTGATCATTTCCTTGGGAATTATTTGTTAACACAACTCTAACCTGACCTATTGGGGACTCAGATTGGTCAGACATCTTCAAACTTGACAAAGCTGATTGTAACATATCCTTTTGACTTGGGATGGCTAGTGAGTCCCACATAGACATTGTAACATTCATTTTCTTCATACTATCAAGGATATTAAATGGCACAGTTGGGTTTACTTTAGATTGTACCTTTATGCCGGCATGATCAGCCTACGGGTGTGACTGCTCCTTGTTTGGGAGCTACTGATTTCTTTGTGAACCAAAAATTGCTTGAGAGGTAGAGGGCTCCACAGCTGCGGTCTTTCCTTTTTCAACCGCTTGAACAAGCTCAAAAGCCCTTTTCTTTGCCCTGGTGTTAGCTGCAACTCGAGAACTATCTTCATTCAGTCCACAGAACTCTTGACCTTGCCAATTAAGCAGGGTGGCATCATTATTAAGCTGATCATGGTGTTGTGAAGTTGGATCATTAAGTGCCTGCTGCTGTGAACTTGAAGTATTCTGCACCATCAGTGCCTGATTGATGAGTTAATTTGAACAAGTAGCCTAATTGTGGGGTTGGTTGCAAGGGTAACACCACTCATAGTCTGCTACTAAGTTGTTTTGGATAGGAACTAGCTCCTTGATCGTACTAACAGGGGCTGAAGTATAGGCCTAAAAAGGTCTTGTGTTCACATTTTGTCTTGAGCCTTGATAATTGCCCTGATACTACTGTCTATTTCCTTGGAATTGTTGTTGTTGACCTTGAAAGGGCTGACTTTGGGCTTGATTCTGCTGTTGATAAGGCCTAGAAAAGGATTGTTGCTTTTCTAAGTTCACCAACTTGTTGCCAAAAGTTTGTAAAATACTTTTGATCTCTTGTAACTCATTTGATGAGCCTGAAGCTATATTTTCTTGTGCTACAACAGCTGGAACAAATGGTAAAGGTGAAAAAGGAGGTATTTGCAAGGGAATATTTGCATGAATCTCTGGGAATATAGGCATTGGTGGCCTGGGAGCAAGTTTATCAGCTTGTATTAAGTTGTTTTCAGCTCTGATAGCTATTTCAAAGGCATCTGGTAAGGACACTCCTCCCATTGACTGTATCATGACAGCTATGTCGCTGTTAAGACCCCTTAAGAAGTATAAAAATGTGTACTCTGGAGGTGGCCTCACCATTGCAGGGATTCTATCCCACGTTCTTTGGAATCTGAAGTTGAAGTCATTCATCTGCTCTTGTGGAGCTCTCTTAATTGTAGTCAGTTGTTCTAATAGAGACAAGTTATCAGACCTGTCTTGAAACTGCTTATGCAACTTGTCTCCAAATTTGTCCCATGTTGCAATTGAGTTGACTGGTAGGCTCCTATACCACTGCACAACTCTTCCTTTTAGTGAAGCAGCTAGCAATCTTACTGCAACATCCTCTTGAGTTATGTGATGGAATCCACATAACGAGGCCACATCTCTCATATGTTCAATTGGGGTAGTCTGGTCTTCTCCCGTGAAAGTTGGCAGACTCTTCAGGGCTGCCATTGGGATGTCATTATGCTGTGTCAAATTCAAGGGGCTCCCTCCATCAAAAGTAACGAAGGGTTGAGTCCTTGGGGCGGCCATTGGATGTATCTGAGGTTGGTGTACCGGTATTCTAGATGAAGCTAAGGAAGAGATAACAATGTGTGATCTCACAGATGGAGGAGTGGATTGAGTCCTTCTAGAATAAATAACTGTTGTTCCCCTCTTTTCTGTTGCTCTACCTTTTCTTCTCGGTGGTGACAGCTGCAAATATTCAAAGGGACCTGAGCTGCCTCTTGTCTGAACTTTTCTCATAAACTGTAGAAGGCGTTGCTTTCTGGAGTTCTTCCTTCTTGTCAAGTCGCCAAGTATGCCAAAGGACTTCTATAAAGTCTTGAATTCACTGGTTGCATACTAAACTAGTATTCAATTTAATTTTTGTCCCACCGGGCGTGCCAGAAACTGTTGTCACCTAGAAATGCACCCTGATGCAAAGTTGTCAAACTTAGCTTTCTGGTGAAACATTGGATCACTCCAGGGCTGTGGGTCACCTGATGTTGGAGTGAACCTTCGAAGAAGGTTGGCTTCCTTTGGGTATCACCTAAAACTAATGATTCTGTGAAGGTAAAAGGAGAAGGAATGCATAAATAATGAAACTAAGCTGAACTATTTCTATGGTGATACACCAAGTTAATGAGAAATTATGAAAACGAACACAGGAAGAACATACGCTGGAAAGCAAAGACAACGTTTTCACTTACTTGACATAACCCCTTCTAAACTCATATAGTATTCTTAACAGGCTTGCTCTACATGCATATCTTAGGAAGGAAAGATGATTCTCACAGCCTTAGGTATGAATACAGATTTCCAAAAAAACACAGTTAAGAGCTTGTATAGTTTAAAATATAGAAATGAAAGTAATACAACCATTTAACAATAGCTTCCAGGTAAACTCTGTGTTATATTCCAGATTCCAGTTGAATTACAAAACATACATTTTGTCGAGAAAGGATTGATAAAAATTACTAACTCCTTTGAATGCATAATCATAACTTGTTTACAAAAAGGCAAAAATGCCTTATATACAGACTCATATCGGCCCATTAGGGCTTACAAAAATAATATCGAGCCAGAAAAGATCTGCCCCTTGATATTTGATCGAATTTAATGTTGTATCCCTGCGTGTCCTTGTTGTTGGTGTCGGTGAAGAAACATTCTCGAAAAAGTCCTTTGATCTTTCTCCAACCACCGCATTCATTCGATCCATCATGTCCGGTTGAGCTACTTCAGCTGCACCTTGAATGCTCTGAGCCTGCAACAGATACATGTCGCCCTTCATCCTGTTGATGTTCTTTAAACTGCCATGATTTACCTTTAGATCTCTCTGATTGGCTGAGTGAACTCCACGCAGATCGTTTGGGTGGTCAAAAATCTCCTGTTGAACCGCATATCGGTGAGACACTAATCGTGTCTCCTCGATGCAGTTAAATCTTCTCGCAAGCATTGGCAAGACATGGAGTCGTCGCTGAGAGCTCCTAGCGAGCCCTAAAGATCATACCGAGCTCTCTTCTGTCCCTGAGACCATGTGATATCGGTAAGACATCACTCCGACAGTCAGTCGCTATATCGATGAAATTCATGTCAGGGAGACCCTCGCCGATGTCTGTAGAAGTCATCCCGCCGGGCTCTTTTTCTTCTATCGGCAAGACATCCTTATTTCGGGAAGAGGTTGTGCCGAAGGCACTTTAACTTCGGCGAGCGCATATTTCGTTTCACTTCGGCAAGACTCCTTGGCATCACTGAGACATCACACATAAATCCTTTCCATTTGGCGAACTGCTTCATTCGGCAAGACACCTAGCGAGACCCCCTGCTGTGGGCGTGACCTCTTGTGTCGCCGAGACATTTCATAGAACTCCCCCTCTTCTTGGAGAATTCCTTTTCATTCTGAAGGCTTCACTGCTCGGTGAGACTCACGCCGAAGTATGAACCCTCAGTCGACTTCTTTTCTTTCGGCCTGACTCCTGCCGGTCAGGAAGAGGTCCTCCCGAGCTCCTTATGTTATGTCGAAGGCTCCTCCGTTGTCGGTGAGACCTACGCTGAACTCCCTGGTGAAACACTGTCGGAGTAACCCTTGCCAGTCGCCGAGACATTACTGCAAAAGCTTCAAGTCTTGGCGAGGCCTTTCTTTGTCTTCGGTGGCTCCCTCATACTTCGGTAAGACATACGCCGAAGGTAATATCTTTACCAAAAATTATGCTTGTCGCCAAGACATGCCATTCTCGCTAAGACATCTTAGCGAGATCCTTCCCTTTCCCCGAAATGTCCAGTCAGTATGACCTCCATGCGTCGCTGGGACATCTCTGCGAAAGTTTCAAGTCTTCCCGAAAACCACGGTCACCATGAGTCTTGCCAAATGACGATTGAATGGCCTATCGGCCAAAAGAATCCACGCGGTAAGAGGTCATACCGAACCCCTCATGTTATAGCGATAAGATCCATAGTGACGTGTTTGGCCAGACAAAGACTAGGTCACAATGACCTATTCAAAACAGAAACAAAACAGAAATGCCCAAGCTGCTAGTCGACCGGACAATGGAGATGTCATGCCGACTTGGTTCTAATGGAGGCTCAAGTCTGTAATTCATTGAAGCATACCTCCTATCAAGCAATCCTCCCAACTAAGCTCCTTATGAAATGTTGTTAGATACATGAACTAACCCTTAATGGAAGTATCCCATTTGGCCCTTATGAACGCCTGCATCATAGATGCCTCGCCTGATTGAGCCTGAGGGTGAAAATCGGGTAACAGTATCATTATTTTGTCAACCTAAATTCAAAAAACTATTTATCTTGGGAAAATGGGATAAAAAATTATTATGTTATGCATGATCTTTTATCCAATCTATTTGGACTAATTCCTTAGTTGAGTGACTCTTGTTAGAACTTTGAATGAGAAGCAACAATAATAAGGTCTATGAATTAAAATGTCTATTATCTCTGAGGATATTACATTATATTGATCACACTAAGTGTCCTTTCAATGTTTAGGATATCATTTGGTAATCATATTAAGACATTGAATCTTTATTTTAGAGTGATTCTTCCTTCATTCAAACCCATTCACGTGTGGATATTATTGAAATAACATTACCTCTTCTCATTTTGATGCCTCATATACATTTAAAGGTATTATTTATCTTCATTTTTCTTATGTAAAGTATAGAGTCATTTATTTAAGGGCTTCCAATGATTATATACAATAGGGTTCATGTCTACATGATTCCTTTCATGACGAGGTTTACTTACTAGATATGCCACATTTGTTTGTGGACTCTAACCTTTCAAATATTGATGACACGATTGAGGATATTTTTCTTCTCTTTCATGACAAATCTGATGGAGTTGCATCTTCTTCTTTATATGTAATGAGAGTACTTGTGAACCCTCTTTCCCTCTCTCCTCCTTTTCAAGCTTCCTTGTTGCCATCTTCTATAGTTAGGCTTGGGAATCCTAATTATACTTTGGCACATTTAAGCACTAACATGGATATATGTGAGCATTTTCTAGAAATATTCCTATTCTTGCCTTTCATTCCATCTTTGGAGTAGTCATTCAATAATTTGATAACCCAATATTTCTATCTTCTAAAAGGAAGGTGCATCATTTGTTGCAAAGGGGCCTACTTCAAGACTCATTTTGAAACATTCTATATTTTCGTTCTCTCTTCCATGTGGAGTGATTGATCTTGCAAGGACATCAAGACTTGACTATTGCTAACTATTTTATGGGACATCAACAAGGGAACTGATGGTGGTCATCGCATCTGTTGCTTTATTGTTTAATCAGGGAATTTGATCAAACTGGATTTGTATGAAGTATTGTTTGAAGCTATCCGCCATTCTTTTATAAGGCAAAAACTTGTCATCCTTTGTTTGATACTCATCATTTACTTGTTTGATAACCAACTAAGAGTCACCATAGACCTATAGTTTTGTGATCTTCCATTGGATGGAAAGTTTGAGTCTGGTGATTAATGCCTCATATTTCACTATGTTGTTTGTACAAGAAAATGTAATTTTGTAGGACCTAGGTATACAATCTCCTTGAGACATGATAAACAATATCTCGGCCCCTAAGCCATATTGCATGAAGGATCTATCAAAGTATAAGTTCCACCATGTGCTCTCTTTTGTAGCTAGAATGTTTTCATCTAGAAATTTTGCTAACAATGGATGATTGTCTAGAAATGGAGCTCTAGCAAGTTGATCAACTATCTGTCCTTCAATAACCTTTCTATCTACATACTTGATGTTGAATTCACTTAAGATCATGATCCATTTTTCCATTCTTCTTGTAAGGGTTGCTTTTGAGAGAAGATATTTTAATGGATCCACCTTGGAGATGAGTTGTGTTTTGTGATTAAGCATGTAATGTTTACAATTCTTAGAGTAGAAAACCACAGTAAGACACGCTCATTCTATTGGAGAATAGTTTAACTCACATTTGACTAGTGTTTGAGATATGTAGTATATTACTCTTTCTTTTCCTTTATCATCATGTTGTGCTAACAATGCCCCCAATGCCATGTCAGTAGATGATATATATAAGATTAGTGGTTTGTTTGAGCTTGGTGGTATTAGAACTAGATGTGAGGCAAGATAATCCTTGAGTTGTTGAAAAGCCTGCTGGCAATTATTATCCAATTTGAAAGTGACATTCTTTCATAGGAGGTGTAAGAATGGTTGGCATTTATCAACCAAATATGTGATGAATCATCTGATTGCTTGGATTTTTCCTTGTAGAATTCTAAGCTAATTGATATTATTGGGTGGAGGCTGACAGGATGTTGTTAGTTCCTATCGCTTTAATTGAAAAATGCATCAAATGTATCAATTGGGTAGTGTTCAGAGGCTATATGCTATAGGAAACATCTTGAATAACTCTCTCAGATTTTATGAATGTTTGGAATAGTTGAAAATAGAACTTAAACTAATATGCTATTAAACTAGAAAGCATAAAGTTTTCTTAAACTAGAAAGAATGAAATTATTAAACTAGAAAGCATAGAATGATTAAACTAGAAGGCATAATATGATTAAACTATAAAGCATGTAAATTACTTGAAAAGAAATGCTTGCAATAAAATTGTAAAGTTTAAATGACAACAACCATTAACCAACATCTAACTGCTGACAGAAAAAAACTTAATAACATACAACTGATAACTAGAGTGGGTGCTTTGGAATTTTAGATAAACAGAACTAAATATTATAAACTCGAACTACAACCTACAGGAATAAATAAATAGAGCTCAACACATTCAAATAACATGCATTCACACTTGTCAAGTGCAAAATAAAAATAACAGAAGTGAAAATGAAAATACTTATCTATCTACTCTATGATTCCCTCAAGTGGACAGCTCTCAGGTACTACTACACTTAACTCAGATCACATGAACTTTTGTATCTTCAAAATTAACCCATCCGAGATAATTCCATTGCACAGTACTAATAACTCAAAATAATACTGGCAAAACTTGTTTTATTCATATCAGGAAAAAGTGTAACATGGAGACATAGTTTAAAAACACATTATGACAACATAACAATATCCAGTATGCATTGTTTCTGGCGGTTACATATTATAGAAAAACTACTAACAAAATCCTAGATTTCAAATGGTGAAGATCACCACTGAAAAAGTCTTCAACATAATTCAACTAACCACAAACTTAGGTCCATAACATAAAGCATTTAAAAGGCTTGGAGACAAGCCATAAAGTTTGTAAAAAGAAAATAACAAAAATCATTAAAAGACTCAATCCACTATGCACTTCTGAAAATTCTGGCACCTAGACTTCCAATGCTTGTCTTCAACTGGCTTGAAGTATGCTTTAAAATCCACTTGGCTAAGCATAATGACCAACTGTGCATAACGACCTGTATAATACTAAAACCTGCACCATTATGTTAGCGTTGGTCAACATATTTCAATCAATTTCAGGAAATAAAGATTATACATTTTTTCACAAAAATTAAGCAATTACTAATCCTAAAGATAAATAATTGGCAGGGTAAAAGTGATTGGGAGAAATAAGGAAGGGTATTTGGCTTATTATATTTATGAGGATATTTTTACCTCATCAGAGGCATTTCTATTATTGCTTTAACCTCGGTTGGATCAGCTTCAATGCCTCTGTTTGAAATAATGAAAACTAAGAATTTTCTTGATGTAACCCAAAACACACACTTCTTTGGGTTGAGGTGAAGTTTATATTTCTCTAGTCGATAAAATATTTTTTCTAGTACTTCAATGTGTCCATCCCTTGTTATGGATTTTCCAAGAAGGTCATTTGCATAATCCTCCATGATGTCATGTAGCATATCATTAAAAATATCAGCATTTCCCTTTGATATGTAGCCCCTGCATTTTTTAGCCCGAAAGGCATTACTTGGTAAGAAAATGTGGCCTGTAGAGTGATAAATGTTGTCTTCTATTGATCTTCTTTTGTGATTCTGATATGATTATAGCTAGAAAATCCATCCATGAGTGCTAACATCTCATGTCCTGCTATGAGGTCAACAATAATGTTGATGTTTAAAAGTGAAAAATCATCCTTTGGACAAGCTTTATTAATATCTCTAAAGTCGGTACATATTTGTATGCCCCTAGTGGGTTTAGAAATCAGTACTATATTTGAGACCCACTCAAGATGATCAATAGGTTTGATAAAACTAACTTCAAGGAGCTTTTTCAGCTCTTCTTTCACCAGAAGAGTGATTTGAAGGTGCATATTTTGAAGCTTTTTCTTTATAGGTTTTGCATCTGGATATACTACTAGGTGATGCACCACAAGGGATGGGTCTAAGCCTAACATGTCTATGTATGTCTACAAAAAGTTAATGAATCTTCTTTTGAGGAATTTTGCTAATCTCTTACTAATCCCGTCCTCTAAGTTTGTAGCTATGTAGGTGTTTTTTGGTTCATCAATTGCTCCCAAATTGATGTCATTGATGTCTTCGATCAACACTATAGATTTTTCTTGGTGTCAAGGAATCCAATCAAATGCCCCATCCTCTAGAGCCTCAAGGAGGTTTTCACCAAAGGATATGTCTTTTGTTTTTACTTTTTCATGATCTAAAAGTGCCTCATTAAGGTTTTCACTAAGGGATCTTTCTTTCTTATTTTCCCCTTTTTTATTTTTATGACCGAGGCATTTGATTTCTTCCCCAAAGAAAGCATCCTTATGAAATTTAATTTGGTGATCATGCTTATTGTCTCTTGATGGTATATAGTCACAAACTCACATAAGTTCAGCTATTGCTTCATCATTTTGGAATGTGTTGAGTATGAGAGGTCCTTGTTGGTCCCAATCAATTAGTTCAAGATATATAAGATGGAGGTTGATGGATGGTTGTATGGTATAGATATGTTTAGTATCAAAAATTTCAATGATAATTTTGAAAGGTTCTTCAATGAGGTTCTCCAAAGAGATTTGGATAGTAGTAGAAGTCTTACCACCTTTATTATGAGTATATTTAGGTCTTATGGTTAACATTTAAGTGGCTTGAAAGCCAAGTCCTTGAGAGTCTTTATATTCTCGTAGTTGGATTGGTTCCATCATTCCTTGTTCTTGTTCCCCCAATAATTTTCCCTTATAGCCCATGTGTTTTCATAAATCATGGCCCTTGGGATATCGATAATTTCAAGAACGCGAAGCGATTGTTCTTCTTCTTCCTTATATAACCACGAGGATATATCTTGAATTAGATCTTCTTTGTCTAGTAATCCCATTTGCTGAAGTTCTTGAAGTTTTCTTTTGATTCCATGTTGAGTGCCCTAGGTTGGCCATATGATCATGGTGAAGTAGGGAGTTGTCCTATGTAAAAGGAGTTTTGGATCCCATATTCTCCACATTCGTTGTTAGTTACCTTGACCTTGATCTCAGGAATAGATTGTGATGTGGATAAGGGTTGTAATGTGGATGGGTTAATGTAGGTGGATGAGGTGGATTTTGCATCATCAATGGGGTAGTGATGGTAGCTTTTGTATTTACCTTCCAACATTCTAAAGTATTGAAAGGGTTACAGGTCAATGGGAATAGTGACTTCTCTACTATTGTATGAAAATTTTAAGCATTGGTGATAGGTAGAAGGGATGACTTGCATAGCATGTATCCAAGGATGCCCAAGGAGGATGTTATATGGTAGATCAAGATCAAGGATGTAACATGTAGTTTCCATAATAGCTGGGCCAACTTGAATGGGAAATTTTATGATACCTTTTGATTCCCTTTTTGCATCATCATATGCTTTTATTGTTATCTTCTTTTGGGGATCTATTAAATCTTCATAATAGCCCAAATGTTTTATTAATTTTAGTATACATAGATTGAGTCTTCATCCACCATCTATTAGGGCTCTTTGATGTTATGTTTGTGTACAATGGCTTAAATGTGAAGTGGTTTACTATACAAAAATTCTAAATGAAGGTCTTTACTTGCAAATGTTAGATGATGTGTAGATGATAAGTGACCAATTATGGCTTGGAATTGGTTAACGTTTATATCACCTAGTACCCTACTTTTCGGAAGAGCTTTGTCTATGGCTTCTTTATTCATAGGTGAGGTTCAGAGGAGCTCCAAGATGGATATTTGTGAGGGTGTTTTTCCAAGGCTTTCAATGATGTTATATTTATTTTTTATGGTTGAAGTGGATGATGAGGATGATGCCCCCTGTATCATCATTCAGCCTAAAGAGAAGTGACAACACAATCATGTTCTTTGATGGTTATGGTATTGCATTCTTATATTCGATCAATGGTTGCATCAAGAGATGGAGGGTTGATGGTTTTGGTGTATGATTATGATACATTGTTATAGGATGTGGAGGGTTTCCATTTATTATATTATGGGAAGGGTTGTGTATATATGCCTAGTTGCTTGTTAGGGGAGTTTTGACTTTGGAATTTGATTTCTCCCTTATCAATGAGGTCTTGAATATAATTTTTTAGTTTCATACATTTTTTTGTGCTATGCCCTTTGATTAGGTGATATTCACAATATTCATTGTCCTTGTACCATGTCAATTTGGGTTGGTTTTCATCAAAGGGCTTAGTGAGTGGAAACTTTATTAGGTTCTCTTGCACAAGTTTATGAAACACAACTTCAAGTGGCTCCCCCAAAGGGATTTACTTGCAATTAGGTTGAATAGTTTATTTTCCTTTGCCTTAGGGGATGGTGATGGTATTAGATGTACCTTGTTGTTGTGTTGTTTTTTGATTTTTTGATGAAGTACTTTGGACATTTTGCACATGTGTGTTATCAGTTACTCCATCATTTCAATATTTTTGTTTTTAGACTAATATTTAGGTTTATCATTAGATTGTTGGTTGTTATATTTCTAGTCTTGATAGATCTTAATTACCCCTTTAGCAATCAAATATTTTTCAATAGTTATCCATTTTCAATTACTTCATCAAAGGTACTTACACATTGTAGTTGTAGGTGTAGGGACACTTTTGGGTGTAGGGTTTCAATAAAGATGTTTACCATTTGATTTTTGATAAATTGAAGGGGGAATCTCCTTGTAAGGTGTCCCCATCGCTAAAGGAATATGGCAAATCTTTCTCCAGGTTTTTGTTTAGTTGTGCATAATTTAGCTAAGGTTGTTTCTTGTTCAATGTTATAGGTGACAAAACTTTCGGCTAAATTAGCAAAGGATGTTCTTGATCCTCGGGGGAGGTGTGTAAACCATTTTAGCGCTTTTCCTCCAAGGCTTCTAGGAGAAATTCTCATGAGATAAACTAGGTTGTATGCAACTTCTCGACATGCTACATTAAATTATTTGAGGTGTTCAATTGGATCCCCTTTCCCTTGTATTTTTCAAATTTGGGGATTTCATAATCTTTGGGGAATGGTATGTATAATATGGATTGATCAAATGGATATGGGCATATGTCCTTGAATCTATACGTCCTCCTTGTTTGACCTATTTGAAACCCTTGAATCGCATCTCTCATTTTCTACAACTCTTGGGCCAAGTTGAGGTTATTGGATGAATGGGTGTGAATGTATTGATGATGAGGGTGTTGGTGTTGGTGAGAATGTGTTAGAGGAGGATCATTGATATATTGATTGTATTGTTGTTGATGATTGGGTATTGGAGGATTATTGAAGTTTGAGTTATGTTGATGTTAGTGATTTGATGTTGGGGGATTATTGGTATTTTGATTATGTGGAGGAGGGTTATTGGTGATTTGGTGATATGGGGAATTACTGATGTTTTGATCATGTGGTGAATTGTTGATGTTTTGGTGATTTGGTGTTGGAGGATTGATGTTTTTATTTTGTGGAGGTTGTGAGACATTTAGACCTTGTTGACATGAATGAAGTTGGCATAAATGAATGAGGTAGGGGGTTTTATAGAGGTGGTTGGATTGGTATATGTATAAGTAATATGGGATTGGGAGGGATATTAACCCTTAGTTAGGATGAAAGTGGAGGCAATTGATCAAGTTGTTGTGATGTGTTTATGAAAGGGGGGAGGTTAGGATTGGATTGTATCCTTAGGATGTTGTCAAAATAAGTTGTTAGATGATGAAGGATTTCCAAAAGGGTCATACCCCCTAAGTTGCGAGAGATCAAATTTAGAGGGAAGTTTATCCCCTCTAGCTAGAAGCTCTATTAGGAGTTTATTTTTACCAACATCAAATAGTTTTTGCATCATTTGTTAGTTGCAATGGTTATTGGAAACTTCTCTTAGTCTATGGGAATGTTCTTCTTGGTCTACATCTACCCATTTCTCGTGAGGGGTTGGTGGTTGGGTGGAAGTGGTATTGTAGAAGGCCTCTCCTTGAGAATCCATTATTCTTTTAGCTTGTGATCTATTGATTGGAATGCAAGACAAGGATTCTTTTAAAGAGTGGTCTTAGGGTAAATGATTTTGGATTGAGGATGATTGATAGATTAAGGTCGGATAATGATTTTTGGACTTGGGTTGGATTTAATTTGGATGTTTGATGGTTGTTTGGTGTTGTGAAGACTTGATCAAAGTTTGGATGAGATTAAGGTGTTGGGAAAAAAATGGATTTGGGTTATGATTGGACTAGGATTAGATGATGATAGAGTGTTGATTTTGGAAATTTGGACCTTAGACTTGGATCAAAAATTTAATGACGGACCTTAGGTGTTGGATTTGATAAATGTGGAGATGTTGAGGATGTGATTAGGAGGTAGGATCAAGATTGATAATGATGAAAGGTAGGACATTGGGATGATTTATTGATTGATTGGTTGGATTGGATGATGATAAGGACAAAGTATGGATACAAAATAAATTTTACAACAAAGATTTAAAACCTAGATCCTTGGGGATGGGGTGATTTTAGGATTTATCTTTACTTACTTAGGATAGGAAAGTTACTAAGAAAGGTTATATGAGGGATTTTTGAAAAACTTAACTTAAGGGAGCCAAATACTTTAGTTGAATAGTCCAAAATAATTTGATAATCAAGGGTGCAACTTAAGATAGGCAAGTTCTTAAGCAACACCTAGATTAGGGGTGGTGTAAGGATATAGATAAAAATCTTAATGAAAATTTTCATTTGCAAGGATGTGAGGGTTTGATGCTTGGATATGATAATTGGATGAGGATGATAATGACTAGGTGTTTTAGGATTAAGGGATGATTTTGGTGATAAGTTGATGATTTGCAAAGGTTTTTGGGTTTAATGATTGAATAAAGTTTAGATGATATTATAAAATTTGGGAGGATGAGTTAGGGGACAAATGGATGAATCAGATGACAAATAAGTGATCAAAGGTGATAAGCGTGGTAATGATGACAAAAAGATGGTTAATTGGATGATTAAGATGACAAAATGATGAAATGATTAAGGTTTGATGCCAAGTGCAAAATTAAAGTGGGGGATGAGATAAAAATAAGTGGTAAGATGATGACAAAAAGATGAGAAGGGGAGATTAAAATTAGTAAGGTGACAAGATGATGGAAGGTTAATGGTGAAAAATTTAAGGTTTTGTTCTAAGTCCAAAATAGAGAAATGACAATTCCAAATGATGGGGAGGGTGGGGTGTTAGGAAGAATGGGGGTTTATCATTAGATTAGATGATTATGAAAATGTAAAGGTCTAATTAGGATGATGAGGTGTAATATGGTGAGGTTAATGATGATTAAGAGTTGATTGAGTTGTAGATTATGGAAGATTGGTCAGGGAGGATCTACGAGGTCAATGTTAGAACTCGCTTAGTTTTCAAGGCCAAACACAGGAACAACTTTACAGAAAGATCCCAATACAAGCATAGTTTCAAAGGTGCAATTTTTTAGGATGCAGTCATGGCTTGATAGTGGCAGTGTGTCAAATTGCGAGCGCAAATTTTTAGTGTGCAAGCAAAGGTGTTTTTGATAGAGGCGTAGATTTATTGGTTGTAGGTGTAGTTCTATAGTCTCAGTGTTTTGGAAAGAGATTAATCAAATAAGCAAACATAATGGCCAAGACTTAACTTTTTTAAGGGTAAAAATGTTATCCTTAGTCCTAGAGCTAAGTGGCTTAATACTGGTTTCTCACAAGAACACACGCCAAGCACTTGTTCACAAACCAAATTAGTCAAGTTGGATTATAGACTTAGTATAGGCCCACCACCCAATTTGCTTGGGTTAATACTACTTGATACTCATGTGGAACACCCTTTCTTGCAAAGGAAGATAGCTAGAGATCCAGTGACACATGCTCAATATTGGCATAGGCACATCTCTCTCTCTCTCTCTCTCTCTCTCTCTCTCTCTCTCTCTCTCTCTCTCTCTTTAGGAACTATTATAGTTCACCCAAATATTTCTATCTCAACTTAAGGGAGTACATGGGAGTAAATTTAGGGTACGATTCACATCCCTTGTACCACACTAAGCTACATTCGAAAGGTCTTAATCAAGGCTACACAATGCTTTCTAATTGTATGAGGCACAACCATGAACACTAGCTTATCACAAGCATGGGCTAGGAACTTTCGACAAAAATCCCTACACTCTTAGCTTGGAATCACCCAAGTACCAAAGCTTTGATAGACACGATGTGACTAGATTGGGTATAACTTTTGTTCCCCCCCCTTTCTATACCCCGCCGATAACATGTGATTGAGGTCATCCCTTAGGGTGATGAAATCCCTAGGCAGGCCTTCTAAAGGGAAAAGTGATGCTAAGTGTTTTTGATCCCCAAGATCACACTAAGCACGAGGGGAGAGCATACACACAAAAATAGCACACCTTGTTTTCTACTCTAAAACACAAAATGAAGAAATGGAAAGATTTTTGATCTCCAAGATCACTCTAGGTGCAAGGGGAGAGCATATGTCTTGCACTCTTCCAAACACAACAAACAAGTTCTTTAAACAACTAAACTAACTTTAGTGACTAATTAGTGGGAAATCAAAAGTCTTCTATAAGCATCCAATAAAACCACATATTAGTAGTTTTTTTCTGATTTATCTTGAACTAGCTGAATAGCTACACCACTTGTTAGTCTAGCAGATTAGCTAAAAATTCAAAAATCCTAAATAAGAATGTAAGAACAACTTTACAGTAAAATAAAATGAAAGCATGAAAAGACAAAATTAAAATTATACCTTACAGAGGTGCATTTGTTCAGAACGTAGGAGCAACAAGTCAGCCTGAAAGCACTGAAAGTCTCTATGCAAGTGTAGAACATAGGCACAACCAAAGACAAAAAAACACTTCTGAATAGAGATAAAATTTTCACAAATTTAATAACTTAAACAAAAAATTACTGACAGTATGCCACAAAACCAACTTGTTTGGCGTTGTCTACAATTATATTAGGTAAGCAAATAGCTAGATATGCAAAAATTCACCCTAATCCCTAAATATTTTATGCCCTCTACTTTGAAGCAAAAGTGTAATTATGTGAAATAGAGGCACAAAAAGTATTTGTGTAGGGAAAAATATTCACTATGTAGATGCATTAGATCTTTGTGCAAGTGTCGAACTAGAGAACGGAAGTGTTGTAGGTCAGCACAGAAGCATTGTTGTTTTCTACATAGGTGCAACAGAACAAGGACCTGGGAAAAACAAAATTTTGTAGGTACCAACTAAATTTGTGAATGCAAATGTGAGTTCATTTAACCTTAAGTGTAAGTTTTAAGCCCAAAAATGAAATATGTGAAGTGAATCTAGGGATCTTGTTAACTTAGGTATATATTTCTTTTGTTATTTTTTGTGTATTTGTGATTTTTTTTTATCTTTTTTAACTTGTGAAAGTTGTATTTGTAACAAAACAAAAAGGATACTACAAATACAACTTGTAATTAGATTAGGGCCTAGATACTAACTCTATATATTTGAGAAACATGAGAAATAACCTTGAAAAATAGGAACTATTAGAAAATTTTCAAAACTATTACATCTAAACGTAGACACAACTTTTGGGGTCAAAGGTGTCACAGGTCTATGTAGAAGCGTCATAGGAGTAAACAGAGGTGCCATGAGATTTGATAGAGGCATTGCAAGATTGAAAATAGGCATTGATAGTCAAGATAGAAGCATGAAGATTCAAGATGTAGGAACAATTCTATAAAGGACGAAACCTGCAAGCTCCACACTCGCAAAAAATCAAACAAATTATTAGTAAGGGACGCAATTCCCACCGAGCATTCCAAAATGTGAGAGGGGAAACAACATATGAAAGTAAATCAAACAAACTCACAATAAAATCCAAGCATAAAATTAAGTTATAACTTCACAACCTCTCCATGGATTGAGCTCTCAAAGATGCACCCAACTCTTTACTGATTTTCTCTCAAGATTGATAGCTATGTGGATTGCTCACTCACTATTCCAGCATAATATGGATAAGGTCAACTCAAGATGTGAGAAATGGGAGAGGAGACTTCCATTTATACAAATGAGATGAGAGGAATGGAGGGCTTAGATGCATTGACTTGATCAATGGATAGGATTGAGTGGTGGAGAGAGACATTAGCATTGTGACATGTGTCACAAGGGGGAAAGAAGGTGAAAATGAGGTGTGCTCACACATGTGTGAGTACACCTTGGGAAGAGAGGGTGCAAGAAAGTGGATTTGTGTAAGAGGATAGTGGGGGTAGGTGAGATTTCACACATATGTGAGAGGATGTGAGAGAGTAAGCTTAGGACACTTGTCACTTGGTGGCAAGTTTAAGGGAGGTGGATGAATTTAAAATTAGGAAATAATGGTAATGAGGATTAGGGATGAGAGTTAGACCAATTAATCAAGGACTAATTGATTTAATGAGGATGGGTTGAGTTAATAAGTGGAGTTAAAGGTTGGAGAATGGGATAATAAGGATTAGGAAAGAGATAAAGTTAATTAATCAAGGATTAATTAACTTAAGTAGGATTAGGGGATTTTAGAGGACATATGTGAGGACACATGGGAAGAAAGGTTGTAAGAAAGTGGATTTGTGTAAGAGGATAGTGGGGGTAGGTGAGATCTTACACACGTGTGAGAGAGTAGGCTTAGGACACTTGTCACTTGGTGGCAAGTTTGAGGGAGGTGGATGAATTTAAAATTAGGAAATAATGCTAATGAGGATTAGGGATGAGGGTTGGACCAATTAATCAAGAATAAATTGATTTAATGAGGATTGGTTGAGCTAATAAGTGGAGTTAAAGGTTAGAGAATGGGCTAATGAGGGTTAGAAAAGAGATAAAATTAATTAATCAAGGATTAGTTAACTTAAGCAGGATTAAGGGACTTTAGAGGAATAAGGATAAAGATGGGATTAATTAAATAGTTCAATATTTAATTAATTGGAAAGAACCTTAGGATATGGGGTGATATAATTAATTAAATAATAGGATATTTAATTAATTATAAGCATAAAATAAAATAATTAATAAATAATAAAATATATAATTAATTATGGGTTAAGAAGGATTAATTAATTAAATAATATAATATTTAATTAATTAGGGTTATGATGTCAGAATTGGGGTGTCTACACTCAACACTTGTTTATTTGGAGCTTTTTTGTCTCTAATGTCTTCATCATCTTAAGAAAAGTTTTGGAGATTTAGGTCTACAATTTGACCTATTATTGCACATAGTTACAAAATTCAGTTTGATCCAGACTTTCTAGGTCAACTAGGTTTGCCTAGTTCAGTCAAAAAATTTCAATTAATGTTAGAAATTTTCACAAATTTCATACTTCTGATTTTTTTTACTCTCAAACAAATCAAATTTTTTTAACCTCAAGATCCTTTGGCCTTTGGTTACATAGTAGTACTTCATTATTCTCTTGGAAATCCTAAATAGAAGATCGGTTTTAGAGTAGAGAAATGCAACAAATATCAAGTATTTCTTCAAGTTCTTTGAAAATAGTTTTCATGACACTTATTTGGTGATTACTTCTATTTTTGTGAAGCATCTTTCAGGTTTTGTCACCAATTGCTTCAATCATTTCAGTTGATCTTCAAAACATTTTTGTCCATGTCTAGGCATCTTTGTTGAATCAAATCAGCTTCAACATTTGTCAAAAATAGGTGTCTTCCAAAACCATCTGCCCCAAGAATTTTCCAGCATATCTTAATTTTAAACATAATCCTATACACTATGCAATTTATGTCACCTGCGAACATAGTGCACAAATCATAAAACCTAGAATCCAAAAAAATTGCAAATTATGGTAGATGAGGATGAACTTTGTATCCTAAAACCTAAATAATTTACACAATTCATAGAAATAAATGGGAAAATAACATAATAAAAATGCACAGCTCTTATAATCCCCTTAGTTTAGACTAAATATTGTAAATTATAATACATGGTCGCTTACCAAAATTAGTTGCACCTCAAAAAAATGATTGTGTATCTTAAAAATAGGTCAACCATCCTTAACATCTAAGAGAGCCAAAATCCACAATAAATGGGTGAAATCCAAGAACCAAATATAAATATTTAAAATGCACTTTACTAAAAACCCTACATGTATAGCCCATCCTTGGTAGCCTAAAACCTATACAATGCATAAACAAAATAAGAAAATTGGAGCTTCGAATTCAATCTGGAAACTATAGTACATGGATGTCTGCCAAAACCTTTTGTCCTTAGAATTTTTCCGTATATCTAGAAAAAAGTCAATTGTTTTCCCTAAATAAGTTCTATATATTTGAGAAATATTGCTAATTGTTTAACAGTAAATAAAATGTGCAAATAATAGAAAATGGGTATTCGCTAATATCATTGAATATTTAAAAAATAAATCGATAATCTGCCCTAAATATTTATATGCGCCTCATAAATATTCATAGTTATTAACTTTTTATTTATTAAGAAATAGAATGTTATTTGCAAATCATGGTAAATGGGTATGTGGAAAATGTCGTGTGAATGTTTCTACATACTTAGAAAAAGAAAATATTGATAATTCAATTATTATTAATAGAATATAAAGGAAAAATAAATAAGTAAACAATAAAATGCAAGATTTTGATACCTCTTTGGGAGGAGGTTGATTGAAAGAGAAATTGGCTTTGGATTGAATTACAAGATGGAGATCATATAGAGGGTAAAATTACAAAGTTGTGTCACACTTTCGACCAACTTATTAACACAAGTGAATTTAAGTATTTCTAACTAAAAAATAATTTTGGTCAAATATATGATCTTGTAAGATTAATTCTACACAAGTTAGATATGTTCACAACTTTTCCAACTAAAATTGTTGGCTAAATGCATATGTAGCACCACTTTGAGGCCAATTTACCAAAAAAAGATTTATTTGAAAAAATTGATGTTTCAACAACTTCTACTCATGTAAATAACATTTTAAAAAAATATATAAAAATACCATTTTGTAGATCCATAAGTGTAGTTTTCAAAAATATATATGTATATTTTAATAATTTAATTATTATTTGTATTTTCCTTTATATTTTTACTAAAAGTACGTTATTAGCACAAAATATTAGGTTGATTACCATGTCAAGGAAAATAGTAAAAAATATAAAAAAATATGATGCATTAGATAAAAGAATCTATATCAAGATGGTATAATTTTTTTCCATTTTAGATAAATAGATAATATGAAAGTTGACGTCGAATGGAAACAACTATGTGGAGGTGGGTGTGTTGGATATGGATGAATGTCCTCTTTTCTAGTTTCCTCTGGTGGTGTTCCTATTGAGATGGAAGTTTCTCCCATCGAGGTGGAGGCCAAGGTTGCTGAAGAGGTGTGTTCTTGGTTTTTTTGGTTTTCACAGTATCCAATCCTATAGAGGGGAGCTCAGTCCTCTTGAGGTGGATTTGGAGTTGGTATGTGGTGCGCTTGGGAGCTTCAAGGGGTGTCTCTCCTCTTGTGTGCTGGTGTTTTTTATTAGGTGGTTGGGTTTAATGGTGGTCTTTACCATTAAATTTCATTTTCTTTTTTTGGGTCATGGTCTGTTGTTTCCGAGCAGATGGTTGGTTGCTGCTGTGTTGGTTTGTTGTCTGATTGTTTCAGGTGGTTTTTTATAGTCAAAAATTGGGTGGGGTTTCTGGTTCCGGATAAAACCAAGTTGTATCTGGGCTTCGGGCCCATGCTTGTATGTCTTTTGTAGCCTGTGATGTCTTGATTATCTAGTAGTGGTTGTTGTTGGGCTATTGGTGTTATGTGAGTTATCTTTTTAGCAGCTTGTTGTTGTTGGGTTGATTCATGCTTACTGTTGTTATCTTGAGTTTCAGTTGTCTTCCTTTGTAAAGGGTTTCAAGCCCCTTCAAAACCCGTTTTTTACCCCTAATCAAAACTATGTTTACGCACACATTTTAATATTAATTTAAAAATATATATTATCAAAATTGAAAAAAAAATATATCCAAGCACTAAAGTATCAAGTTATAAATAAACATAAAAAAATTGAAGGAAAAAAATTACTATATAAAGATTTACGTCTCATGTAACTTCAGTTTTCAACAACTAAATTATAGTGTCAATTTATAAAAAGTTATATTCAAATGATTTTATATATTTTTTTTAAATACAAGCATAAAATATACTAAAAAATAAATATTTTATTAGTTTACATCATTTCAAAATTCAAAACATATATGTCACTTTTTAGTGATTCAAGTTTAAAAGTTGGATCAGTGTTGGTTGTTTCTTTTTAAAAGTGTGACATAGCTTTGTACTTTTACCCTGCATTAATGGTAGACTTTCTTGCATGTTCAAAGAAGGTTTAAGCATATTGAGTATATCTGCTACATATCTGTACCATAATTCTTAGAATTGGTTGGCCACCCTTGCCTCATAGTGCTCCAATCCCATCGATTTCAAGGGTGCTTTCACTATCTTGGCATCCCTCAACTCTTCTTCATGCTTCATCATGATTTTATTTGTTTCTTTTTCATTTTGTTGGGTAGATCTGTATTTTAGTTTTACAAAGGAAATAACACCTCAATATATAATGTAGGCTAATAAAATAGTTAACATAATTACAGGGCACTTAAACTAAGATTAAAAAGAGCTCATACTAGAACAATAAGTGTAGAATTGATATCTAATTAAATGAATTTACGTGATATTTAGTTTTGAATTCAAATGCACAAAAGTATGTTAAGGATATTAGGAATCAATTTGCCATTACATTGGAATTTTGAAGTTTGATCAAGTGGTAAGTGTCTCAAAATTTTCAAGAAGAATGGGATTAAAGTCATGATAGTAATGTAAAATTTATGTAATTTTGTCTCTTATTGTTGTCTTTGTGGCTAGATTATTGGTCTTTTTGCTACCCTTGGGGCTGGTCTTGTAGCTACTATTTTCACATCAGCTACTATTCATAGGGGAGAGGATCTAATAGTTGAGAACCCTAACTTCGTGCTTCTCAAAATCCTACATGGAAATGTAAAATCACACCCAATTTTTTATAGTAGTTTACTTGGCAAGTCCCATGCATATAACTAAGGTTTTAGGGTCACATCATCAAATATGATGCTACATCAACATCCTTTTTTTCAAGTGTCCAAAAAGGCCCAAAAAAGTGAGACCAATTGTTGTGCACTAAGTCATGTTTTATTGATGCGTTGATGTGGCATAACATGATTTGTTACTTTTTAGAGCTAAGGAATACATTTTTCAATTATGGGTAGTCATCATCAACACTAACAACTTTAAAGTTACAACTATTGGTTCAATATTGTTAAAAATATTAGGCATTAAATCAACAAATGGTATAACAACTATTCGAACATGCTCAGGTATTGGGTCCCCTCCCCTAGCTTCATTCTTGTAAATTGATAATTTCTTTGCTCAATATAAAAAAGAAAGTGTCTCAAAATTTACAAAGTGTGTATTATAATGGGGTAGATTTGTCCCTCTAGTTAAAGATATTTTTAGGTATCAGAATGATGTGGTGTATGGAATTGGACATCTATTTTAGAAGTGATTTAACATAGAATTGATGATTACAACAAGTTTGATTTGGTTCATTGTCTATGTGTTTTCAATGGGGTGAAGACTATATACATTTTTTAAGAATTTTTTAAGCGAGTGATATGTTCTCCTTAGTTAATTCTCTAAGGTGACTAATTCAATATCTTAGAGCAATAATTGAAGATAGTAGGCAAATAGATAGCATGTCTAGAATGATGATGTAAGTTGATAATGTAATTAGAATATTCTATGATGCTCTCATGAATGTTCTTGAGTCTAGTTCTCTTCTCATAGTAAAGAACTAGGGCGTGTCCTTAAATACACCACCCTAGTGTCCAATTTGAAATAATTCACAATAGTTAGCTCATTAAAGTTAGAAACGAAGGGAAACACAACCAATTTAAAATTTTAGGTTCAAATCCTCACACATAAATCAATTTTGCACCTATTGATCTAAACCAAGATGATGAATGATGGAGAATGCAAATCAATTTTGGACATGTAAGATGTATGGATATGGAATGAGGCTAAAATAAGGTTATCTCCCAACTTCCATGCAAAACGTGTCAACTATTAGTGTAGGTTTTTTCTTCTTTATGTTCAAATATATTTGTTTTTCTTAGACATTATTAAGATTGCTTAGGTCAATTAGATGTGGTTATTAGTAGAGAACATGACATAATCCATTAGTTACATGTATCACTCTTATCCACTTTAAGTAGTTGATTCTCACACCCTCTTTTGGAACTTTTAGCCACCTCTCATAACTATTTATTTGTATTTATTTGAGTAAATGCAACCATGAATTTCAACATTTACTAAGTGAAAATATTGTCTTTTCTTAGCAGTTGGAGTTATTTCTCCTTTTGGATATGTATACACGTGTCTTTGCTATATATACAAGACTCGCCTCTCATATACATTAATCAAATTGAATAATGTTATCTTTGCCTAAATTATCTTACATTTTTATCTAGTGAATTCTCTCTTTATATGATATTATCTTCATTATGCTATTATGATCTTTTATTTATTAGAGTAAATCAAACAAAATCACAATGAAATGCAAGCATAAACTTGAGTTATAACTTCAAAACCTCTCCATGGATTGAGATCTCAGAGATGCACCCAACTCTTTGTTGATTTTCTCTTAAGATTGATAGCTATGTGGATTGCTCACTCACTATTCCAGCATGATATAGCTAAGATCAACTCAAGATGTGAGAAATGGGAGATGAGACTTACATTTATAGAAATGAGATGAGAGGAATGGAGGGCTTAGATTCATTGACTTGATAAATGGATAAGATTGAGTGGTGGAGAGAGGCATTAGCATTATGACATGTGTCACAAGGGGGAAGGAGGGGAGGATGAGGTGTGCTCACACGTGTGAGCACACCTTGGGAAGAGAGGGTGTAAGAAAGTTGATTTGTGTAAGAGCATAGTGGGGGTAGGTGAGATCTCACACATGTGTGAGAGGAGGTGAGAGAGTAAGCTTAGGACACTTGTCACTTGGTGGAAAGTTGAGGGAGGTGGATGAATTTAAAATTAGAAAATAATGCTAATGAGGATTAGGGATGAGGGTAAGACCAATTAATCAATGACTAATTGATTTAATGAGGATGGGTTGATTTAATAAGTGGAGTTAAAGGTTAAAGAATGGGCTAATGAGGATTAGGAAAGAGATAAAGTTAATTAATCAAGGATTAATTAGCTTAAGAAAGATTAGGGGATTTTAGAGGAATACGAATAAAGGTGGGATTAATTAAATAGTTCAATATTTAATTAATTGGGAAAACCTTAGGATATGGGGTGATATAATTAATTAAATAATAGGATATTTAATTAATTATAAGAAGAAAATGAAACAATTAATTAAATAAGAAAATATTTAATCAATTATAGGCTAACAGGAATTAATTAATTAAATAATACACTATTTAATTAATCAAAAAGTATAATTTTAATTAATTAGGGTTATGATAAAAGTCAAAATAATTAAGTTACGATGGCACTACGCTCTGTTGCTTCTGGTGCATGCTCACTTGCTAGGAATCCTCATCACTTCCCATGGAATCCTTTATCCTTAGATCCAGGATTGAGGGTTCGTGGTTGCAAGGAGATTGCCCAGGATGGGCTTGGTGATGGGGCCACAAATGCTTGGGGGAAGGAAGGATTTGGAGTTGGGGTCATAGTTGTTTGGGGGAAGGGTTCTCTGCCATTTGGGCATCCTATGAAAGAGCACAACCGCAGCCTACATTCAATGGGAAACTTTAGTGACGTCGTTCGGTTTGGAGGCCAGTTTGGTTGTAGAGGTTCCTCAAGCTCATAGGCCAATTCCAATGCTAGGGACAATGGGTTGAAACCTCCCAACTCTGCTACCCCTAGGATTGGTGCTACCCTCATGCTGAGATCTCCCCTTCCAATCTCTTGTCTACTTCTATTCCTAAAGTTTATCTAGAGAAATTAGCTTATGATCGGGAGGATTTTCTATCAAATCATGCCCTGATTTGTCATTTTACAAAGATCTGGCCGAAACTTTGTGATTTGCATGCTTGGTTCATGAAGAATTAGTAAGAGTATATGGGTGGGGGAATAAGCATATACCCCTATGCAAAGGGGTTTTTTATTTTAGAATTTGATTCTCAGAAAGATAAGGAGTTGGTAATGGAGTGTGGCCCTTGGATTTTTCAAGGTGATTTTTTGTGTATGAAACCCTAGTTTTCAAAGTTTGACCCACAAATGGAAATTTTCAACAAAGCTTATCTATGGGTTAGGCTACCATATCTTCCCATTCAATTTTGGGAACTTGATTGTTTGAGGGTCATTGGCAATGTCCTGGGAAGTTATTGTTGCTCTGTTGAGGAAACAATCAACTATCAAAACTCCACATGTGCTCAAATTTGGGTTGAAATGGATTTGGAAAAGGGCCTCCTTACTGAGATGCTCATGAAGGTAGGTAATAGATGTTAGAGGCAAACCATTAATTATGAAAAAAATGCTTTTAGATGCATGAGATGCTTTGCAACAAATCATTCTACTTCCCATTATAGGAAGCAATGAGCCCTTGGGAAGCAATGAGAAAGTCGTCGTGGTGGATCGGTGTCAAATCACAACACTATGTTGTCCCTCCCTCTTCTCCCAAAGCTCTAGTAGAGTCTCAGGTCTCTCCAAAGGGAAACCTAGCTTCTTCTAAGGTTCAATCTTTGGCCCCGCCTAATATTCATTCAGAGAACTTAGTGGATGTGGCTCCAATTGATGGGATGCAAGGTGCCTTGGACAATGTTGCTTCAACAATCTCAGATCATTCCTCATCATCTTCGGGCCCTCCTAATCATGCTGGTCTAAATTCCATGGGAACAATATAGTTTGATCAAACAAACTCTGAGGTGGTGTTGGGGAAGGAACCCTTAGCAAAGTTTGATCAAAACATGATGACATCACCTCACTATGAGAAGGAATAGATAGAGGTAAAAAGGAGGAAATTTGCTTCAAACAAACACAATATGTTGCTCAAATTAGCCACAAAAGGAGGAAATTCCTCTGTTGTGGCTCTTTGATGGCTAGGTTATATTTTGGGTTTGGGTTTGGTGGTTGTGTTAGTAGGATGTATGGGATTCTATGGTATGGGGTTAGGTGGTCTGGATGTTTAGTGGTTTTGGGGGGTTTGCTCGGATGTAACACTGTGAGGTTGGGGCTAACATGTGGATTGAATGCTCTCTTTTGGGTGGCTTTAGGGATGGTGTCTTATGTATCTATGCCAAATGATGGGATGAACAATGTAATATCTCTTTTAGAAATCAATATAAATAATTTTACGTATCAAAAAAATTAATTAGGGTTATGATGTCAAAATTGGGGTGTCTACACTCAACACTTATTTATTTGGATCTTTTTGTCTCTAATGTATTTATCATCTTAAGAAACTTTTTGGAGATTTAGGTCTATGATTTGACCTATTATGTGCATACTTACAAAATTCAGTTTGATCTAGACTTTCTGGGTCAACTGGATTTGCCTAGTTTGATTATAATTTTTCAATCAATGTTAGAAATTTTGTTGGAACACAAAAATTTACTGAGAGGTGGGTGAATAATTAGATCAATAAAATTTAACTTTAACACCTCTTAAAGTAGATAAAATAAACATGTAGAGATCACACATATACACAAATGCACATAACACTAGATATACGTGGAAAACCTAATATGGGAAAAACCATGGTGAGAATAGCTGCTAGGATCTATTGTCCTAATCCATCCTCATAATAAAACCTCACTAGTTACAATGTTTAAGGGCACCAACCCTAAGGAGACACCAAACCCCTGTTTTAAGAGAACCAACTCTAAGGAATCACCTACTCCCTAACTAAGACCCAACTCATTTTTCTGATGGCACCAACCAATCATAATTACAATAACAATATGGAGCAAGAACATCTGATTACAAATGATTCATAAATGAATTCAATTCAAAATTGCAAACCTGTCTTGCAACTACCCATACTTTGTTGCTATCCTCTCAACAAATTATTCTCCTACTCTCCTTTTCTCTTTCACCCTCTCTACATTGTATCACACCTCTACACAATCTGAATGCAAACCCTAGATAATTTTCTATATTTTATCTAGGTCACTCTCTCTACTTCTCTTTTTGCATCTGCAACACTTAGCTAATTTTTTGCTTGCCACTTTTCTCATACCTTCACCGAAAAGCATCCATGCGTCGAGCCATGCACCACTATACTGATTCACTACATTTTCTAATTTTAGCAACTATCCAACCCTAGACCAGATATGTATTAAATCCCATATCTTGCATGATTGATCTATATTTTATTTTCAATGATCTTTTCCTTCGTGTCACCATCTACACATGTCATCACCAACCAAAATGAGTAGTTGGAGTAGTTGCAGTAATTAATTCTATTCACTATGTTAGTTTTTAGTTGTTTCCACTACCTAGCCATTGAAGAGGTTCAACTTTGAATTTAGGTCGTCAATTTGTACTCTTCACGCCACATCTAACAACCCTTCTTTAGCCACATAAACTTTAAAATGTATTTGTTAGATCAAATATCCTTTAAACCTACTTCGTAGATCCCTATTGCTTCACATAATGCTATCACAACTTTGTTTCAAGCTCAAAAACCATTTCCGTAATGTGAAGTAGCCTTGTGATGCAATAACTAATCACCATCTATCACTTCAGACACGTGTCCTCTTATCACTCCATCACTCATTTGAAATAGAGTACCCACCATGCTTTTCATTACATATTGCAAATTTTCTTTGCACATGAAGAATAGAAAATACGATGTAAAGAACACGAGCAATGTGATGAGAAACTACGTGCATTGCCATCAAGTGGGAAGGAAGTTTTGATAACCTTTTCAATGACTGGCGAAGGTTTTTAAACCAACATCAAATGTCAAAATGACTTAACTTAAGCATAACTGATGCAATCAAAACTCACCATTTTTCCTTTGAGGACACTTTCCATCAGCGTGCACTCCCGTAGGGCTAAGCTAGGGACCCACCATCTCTCAACAGGCAAGCGGGATGCTACCATCTTACCCTTTTGACATAATACTCCACTTACCATTACTTGTTTCTATTTTTCGGCCCCACCAGACACTTGTCACTTCCCCACACTACCGTAGACAATTGATGACATCACCTCCTATGCAGGATGATGCACAGGAGTTGCTTGATCGTTCATCGCTAAATCTTAATTGTTGATCATGTGTGTTCAAATATTTGGTACTAGACTTAGATAAAAATAAATTCATCATCACTTTCCAAGCTAGTAATACCTAGGTTAAGAGGTTGGTTTCTTCATGACATCAAAGGCTTAAGTTGTAACTAAAGTACCCGGTAACTGATGATATCCAGTCAACTTTCAAACATAAACTCTGTGAAGGTGCCATGATTGAGAACCATAGGATTTAACTATAAAACCTTAATTTGACTAGAGAGTAGAATTAATTAATTTATGAGCACATTACTTGTCTTCTAATCATGCAAACCATACTAATGGAATGCTCTCGAAAAACCCATATCAAATATGTTGTTTGTTTTTACCACAACCTTTTGGAAATGACCTTTGCAATAACATGATAACATTTGCACCAGTTTGAGCAACTTTGTAGCAATTGAAAAACATGCTCTTCTCTCCATCATTCTGCACCATTTTTCTTGAGACTAATCTAATGGCATCAATGGCATATCCTCTAACAACCATGACATGTAGACTTCCATTGATCTCCCGTTTGTCATCAAATCCAATTTCCTTTTGACATCAATGACAATCATGCTGCCAACAACCTCCCCCTTTGTCATTGATGGAAAAACTAAATGCTCTGTACCAACTAAAATGCTCTACACAAATTATATCAATATGAATGCACATACAATAGCATAATTCAATGTCACATCTCCCCCTTAGACATGTCTTCCCTTTTTAAAACAATGAACATTTTTCCCAATTTCTCCCCCTGCTCAATTTCCTAAGCATTTGAACATTCTCTCCCCCTTTGACATAAATGGAAAATGGACACTTTCTAGACACCTTTTGTTGATGTTCTCCCCCTTTGACATACCATACAAAGAGAAAGAATTTGTCCATAAATCTACAACTATCAACTCATTAGAAATTTTTAAAACCAACTATACCTGACTTGAATTCTCTCTTCTCTTCCAAGGATGAATTAAATTTCTATGATGCTCCCTTGGGCTCATTCCCTATCACTAAGATCTAGTGATGTGATGTAGGAGAAATTACTCCCAACTTTTTCCTCATATATTCAAATTGCTCTTTAGGAAGAGGCTCGGTGAATATGTCTTCCATTTGATCTTTGGTTGGCACATATTTCATGGTGACTTTTTGATTGATATGTGCTTGGTCCTAGAGTGCATTAGTGGATTCTTTGATATATTTATTGCACTTGAATTATCACAAAGAATAGATATAGGTTCTTTTTACTCTACCTTGATGTCCTTGAGTGTTTGCTTCATCCACAACACTTGAGTACAACATGTCGCTACTGCCACATAATCTGCTTCTATTGTAGAAAGAGTGACTAACTCTTGCTTTTTGCTCAGCCATGAAACAAGTTTATTTCCTAGAAAAATGCACCACCACTACTGCTTCTTTTGTCACCCACACTTATAGCCTAGTCAACATCTATATATGTTATCAAGGTGAAATCTTCACCTTTTGGATACCATAGTCCATGGTGACTTCTTGATCTACTACCTTCTCTCTTAAGAAGTGATACTTCATTGATATGTGCTTGGTCCTAGAGTGTATCAGTGGATTCTTTGATATATTTATTGCACTTGAATTGTCACAAAGAATAGAGATATGTTATTTGTACTCTACCTTGATGTCCTTGAGTGTTTTCTTCATCCACAACACTTGAGTACAACATGTCATTTTTGCCACATAATCTGCTTCTATTGTAGAAAGAGTAACTAACTCTTTCTTTCTACTTAGCCATGAAATAGGTTTATTTCCTAGAAAAATGCACCACCAC
Organism: Sequoia sempervirens; assembly: GCA_007258455.2. Taxonomy (NCBI): domain Eukaryota; kingdom Viridiplantae; phylum Streptophyta; class Pinopsida; order Cupressales; family Cupressaceae; genus Sequoia; species Sequoia sempervirens. The sequence goes on from VDFB02000003.1 coordinate 16,363,210, forward strand.
TAGTGCTTCTTCTGTCACCCACACTTCTAGCCTTGTCAACATCTATATATGCTATCAAGGTGAAATCTTCACCTTTTGGATACCATAGTCCATAGTCAACAATGCTCTTGATATATCTAAAAATTGTTTTAACTATGTTACCATGAGACTCTTTAGGAGCATCTTGGAATCTTGCAACCATGCACATAGCTTGCATTGATATCAGGTCTTGACGCAGTTAAGTACAACAAGCTACCTATCATTGACCTATACATTGTTTGATTTGTAAATAGGGATGCATCTATCTTGCTCAACTTACATAAAGTTATCATGGGGGTACTAACTGGTCTACTATCTTTCATTCCCAAATTTTTAAGAATCTCCTTAGCATACTTAGTTTGAGATATGAATATCCCATCGTCAGTTTGTGTTATTTATAGACCAAGGAAGAAAGACATTTTTCTAGCATTGACATCTCAAATTCATTTTGCATTTGGGAAACAAAATCTTTACATATTTTCTCATTGCTACCACCAAAAATGATCTCACCCACATACACAACAACAATTATCATGTAGTCACCTTCAAATTTGAAGTACAAATTGATTTCTACACATCCTTTCTTGAAACCTTGTTGTTGTAGGTGTTGGTATAATCTTAAATACCATGCCCTAGGTGGTTGTTTTAGACCATACAGAGCTTTCTTCAGTCTACAAACATAATCATTTTCTTTTGATAGCTGAAAACCTTTAGGTTGTTCTATGTAGACTTCTTCTTCAAGGTTTCCATTCAAGAAAGTAGACTTAACATCCATTTGATAGACTTTAAATCCTGTATAAACAAAGAATGCAAGAAACATCTTTATGGCCTCTAATCTAGCAACTAGAGAAAATGTTTCCTCAAAGTTTATACCTTCAACTTTGCATATCCCTTGCACTTCAATCTATCCTTATTCCTTACAATACCTTCGTCTTCATTGAGCTTGTTTCTAAAGACCCACTTTGTACCTATCACATTTTTGCTTGGGGGTCTTGTAACTAATTCCCAAGTTTTTTTCTTCTCAATTTGGCCTAGTTCTTCTTCTATAGCTTTTATCCATATCTCATCCTTGTTGGCTTCAACATAACTCTTTGGTTCAATCAGAGACAAGAGGGTAAAATTTACTTATTCTTTGTCCTTTGTAACTCTCCTTCTTGTCTGAACTCCATCTTTTTTTCCTATAATTTGATCTTCAGGATGATCCTTTTGAACATATTTTGTAGGTTCCTTTTCATTTTCTTCTCCAGGCTTCTTCATTACTTTCTTCTCCTTCAAATTCTAATTCAATTTCATAGTTATCTCTATCATGCTTAACATGTTTCAGATCTTCATCAACCTTGGCATTGATACTTTCTACAATTTTGTGCAGATGTTTGTTCTAGCACTTGTAAGCTTTGCTTTGGGTGGAATATCCAAGAAATATTCCTTCATCACATCTAGAATCAAAGCTCCCCAAATTATCTTCCTCTCTCCTGATGTAGCACTTGCTATCAAAAACTTTCAAATACTTAACAAATGCCAATTTTTCATACCACAATTCCTATGGGGTCTTGTCACTATTTACCCTTAGTTGAACTCTATTCAAAGTATAAACTACGGTATGTAATGTTGAGCTCTCCAGTATGTACATTAGGTAACTTGACCTCATCGAGCATTGTTTTGGCCATCTCCTTGACTATATTTTTCTTTTGTTTAATAACCCCATTATGTTGTAGAGTCCTTGTTGTAGAATATTGTCTATTAATTCCATACTTCTCACAATATTCAATGAGCTCATTTGATGTGAATTCTTCACCATTTTTAGATCTTAAGCATTTGATCCTTCTATCGATCTCCTTCTCAACCATGGCTCTAAATATTTGAAAAATTTCAAATTCTTGAGATTTATCCTTAAAAAAGGTTGTCCATGTCATTATTGAATAGTCATCAATCAAAAAGGTTGGATTTCTACTGCTACGCTTTGAATTAGGTCTAATTAGGCTTGTTTGAATAGGTCACAATAAGGTTTTCAAAACCTAGACCTCAAACCTTCATGCCAATGATTCAGACATGTCACAAATGGTCTTCCTCAGTGTTTCCACTCACTACAAACAATTTCCCAAGGGATTTTCACAATACCCTAAGTCCGATGTAACTTTTATGCCTAAAACAAGAGGTTAATTAAACTAGGGCATCGCCAAACTTGCACTTAACCCCATCCCTTGCTTCTATAACATTATGAACAAAAAACTCAACCTACCTACATCAATTCCACCAATTTTGAAGCCTTTTCATTGGTGGAATGGAGAGGAATCCATTATTTACAGTCAAGGCACACCCTAGTAAGGGTTTCAAACAACTTTTAGTAAATTTGTCGTAACTTACACCAAACTTGATGAAATCAGATGAAACCAAATGAAAAATATAGAAGATTCAATTCAACATTAATTCCAATGAAGCTTCGACCATTTCCAGACCGTACAAGGCCATACTATTCTATGTAGTAGCAAGAAACACTGGAAAAATGCAAAAAATAGAGTATTATTTTATTGTTTGATCACTAAAATTTAACTCCAGAAGATTGCCTCGCCCACAACAAGGAAAATTTAAACATTTACAAGCCAAAACTAACCATTCTCTAACTACCATTTGAAATCCAACCGTTCAATTTCCAACATAACCCAAAAATGCAAAGTTGCTTGTGCAACTTTTTGCAACATAGAGCAACTTTTAACATTTCAACAACTTGACCAAACCTAGACCCTGAAGACCCTATTCAGACCCTTACAAACATGAAAATGGCCCAAAATGACCTTATTACATCAAAGAAACACAAAAATCCAAAAAAAATGCATGAAGTCTCATGGGTGCCCTACACCATACTCCTCGGGCAAAATGAACTCAAGTCCCTTTGAGGAAAATGTTGCAATAGTAGATTCACATTTGATCATGTCATCCTCTGACCCCTAAGTGACATCCTCATTTGGTAAACCTTTCCAATGGACCAAATACTAGAAATAGGCATTGTCCTTTGTGTTTTTGAGCTTCTTGGCACCTAGGACATACTCCAACTTTAGAGACTTGTTTGATGGATGATATTTGACCTATTCTTCACCTAAGAATGCTATTGAATTTGCATCATTACCTGCTACCATATCTCCTCCATCCTTGTAATGAAATTATTTGTTCTTCACTTTAGGTGTATGCTTGGACTTGTCCATATTCCTTTGTAATTTATCCTTGACCTCTTCACCTTTGCTGCTCACCTCTTCCATCTGTTGTTGTGTCCGTGCGACTATTCCTTGATCATGCATACTAACCTCTAACTTGAAAGTAATGGAATGAACAATATCCCATTTTGAAAACAATGAGTGGAACACTTCTCCTACCATCATGGCAACATAATTCTTGAGCCAATCTTGGATATCCACAATCAAGTCATTCTTCATTTTTGTTGCCATAATATTTCTAGGTTTAGGAGTGGCTACAAAGTTCATGTGCTTCTCTTCTTCTACCTTTATGAACTCATTTCTACCTACCACCATCACATTAGATCCCATGGTTTGTCCTTTATCCTCCTCTTTCAATGGTGTCAAAGTATAGGAGACCCCATCTTTTTCTATCTCATAAGTATTCCTCCTTCCATCATACATAGCATGTCTATCAAATTGCCAAGGCCTCCCTAGCAGCAAATCCATGGGTAGTATGTCACATAAAATTTTGTCCTTATACCCTCATATGCTAAATTCCACCCAACTTTTTTCATTCACCAAAACATATTTACCCTCATTTAACCAAGAGACTTTGTAAGGAGTAGCATGTAGTATCCTTTGCAACTTAAGCTTATCAACCATTTCAACTGAAACCATATTGTCTGTACTACCTAAATCAATTACAACCTTACAAACCTTACCCAAGCACTTACAAGTTGTCTTGAAAAGATTATTCCTTTATGGTGGCTCCTTCTCTATTGATCCCTTGATGAGAGTTCTCCTTACCATAAAATATTCACCAATTTCCAGAGTAGCATGTTGTGATGGAGAGTTTACACTCTCATTGTCCTCTTCTTGCACAAATTGAGCTCTTCTTTCTCCTCCAAGTGAAGTAGTAGTATTATCTTCATTGCATTGCCATGCTTGATGTCCAAAATTGTTGCATTTGTAACACCTTCCTGTGAATCCACTAGATCCTCTTCCTTGACCTCCAAATTTGCCTCTAAAGCATGATCTACCTCCTCTAAATCCACCTCTTGAATCTGAAACTTGGTTTTGGACTTTGCTTGTGTCTTCTTGGCTCTCATGTGACTGCCTTGGATTAGAAAATGACCATCTTCCTCTGTAATTGCTGCCTCTTCCCCTATTTTTTTTGTCTTTCCTTCTCTTTAGCTTTTCTTTAGCTCTAATTTCCAATTAGTAGCATTCCTCTACTGTCCTTGGGTTGGTCAAACTTAACTCATATTGAAGGTTAAACCTTAACCCTCTAAGATATCTAGCCACATTCTCCACATCATCCTCCATGTGACTTGCTCTTATACTCAGCTTATAAAACTCATTCGTATAGACTTTGACATCCATATCTCTTTGTTTAAGATTTTGAAGTTTCTTGTATAATTGAATTGCATAATCGACAAGTAAGAACTTACCCTTAAGCTTGGCCACCATTTTGTCCTTTTGACTTGACTTTCTTCCTCCTTTTAGTTTTCTCATAATCCCACCAAAGTAGGACATGACCCTTCAATTTTGTGTTTTCCAACTTTACCCTTTGTTCCTCTAGTATGTCCTCACATTCAAAGTAATTATCAAGTGTTGCAATCCAATCCAAAATTTCTTCATCATTCAAGTTCCCTCCATACATAGGTAAATCAATATTTAACCTTTTTTTTTATCTTCCTTGAATGCTCTTAGTAGCTTGGCCATTCTCTTCTCATCAGAATCCAATTCCTCTTCTTCTTCTTCTTCTTCTTCTTCATTCTCCTCTCCCCCTTCTTCTTCAGGGTCACTCACATCACCCATGATAATAACTCTCCTCTGACTGGTTTCAATAGACTCAAGCCTTGCTACCACCATATCTTTGAATTCCTTGAATCTCCTAATCTCTTTTTCAGCCTTCTCTTTCATCTCATTCATTTCCCTAGCCATAGTGTTACCTTTTGGAGACATCTTGTTCTCTTTTGCTTCACACTTTCTCTCCCTTACAAACCAACCTAAGCTCTAATACCAATTTGATGAAAATTAGGGTGGATTATCACAAACTAACTCAAAACTAACTCAAAAAATCAAACTTTTCAAACTTAGAACCCTAACTTGGTGGGTTTCCTTTACAACTCTTCAATTCCCCTTGTAGCACTTCAAACAGGGGTTTTTCCACATAATTTTCATGAAAGACTTCACACCAAAAATATAATTACATATTTAGATACCCATTAATCCATTTAACAACATATCTCAATTGCACATGGGGGTGTTTTTAAACATAGAGGTCAAATTTTTGCTGCTACACTTTCAATTAGGCCTAATTAGGCTTGTTTGAATAGGTCACAATAAGGCTTTCAAAACTCAGACCTCAAACCTTCATTCCAATGACTCAAAAATGTCACAAATGATATTCCCCAATGTTTCCACTTACTACAAAAAATTTACCAATGGATTTTAACAATACCCTAAGTCCTATGCAACTTCTATGCCTAAAACAAGAGGTTAATTAAACTAGGGCATCACCAAACTTGCACTTAACCCCATCCCATGCTCCTAAAACATTGTGAACACAAAACTCAACCTACCTACATCCATTCCACCAAGTTTGAATCCTTTCCACTGGTGGAATGGAGAGGAATCCATTATTTATAGTCAAGGCACACCCTAGTAAGGGTTTCAAACAACTTTCAGTAAATCTATCCTAACTTACACCAAACTTGATGAAATCAGATGAAACCAAATGAAAAAGATAGAAGTTTCAATTCAACATCAATTCCAATGAAGCTTAGACCATTTCCAAATCATACAGGGCCATACTATTCTAAGTAGCAACAAGAAACACTAGAAAAACGTAGAAAACAAAGTATTTTATTGTTTGATCACCAAAACTTAACTCCAAAAGATTGCCTCGACCACAAAAAGGCACATTTAAACATTTACAATCCAAAACTAACCATTCTCCAAGTACCTTTTGAAATCCAACCATTCAACTTCCAACATAACCCAAAAATGCAAAGTTGTACAACTTTTGCAACTTTTTGCAACATAGACAACTTTTAACATTTCGACAACTTAACCAAACGTAGACCCCTAAGACCCTATTCAAACCCTTAAAAACATGAAAATGGTCCAAAAGGACCTTTTTACATCAAAGAAACACAAAAAAAACAAAAAACAATGCATGAAGTCTCGTGGGTGTCTTGCACCAGAATTCTCCACCTCTGTTAGATCTTAAGCATTTGATCCTTCTATTGATCTCCTTCTCAACCATGGGTCTAAATATTTTAAATCTTTCAAATTCTTGAGATTTGTCCTTAAAAAATGTTACCCATGTCATTCTTGAATAGTCATCAATTAGCAACATGATGTATCTTTCACCTTTCAATCCTCTTGTTCTTATGGGGCCACAAAGATCAGTATAGGACTTCGTAGTTGAATATTCCTTTGTTTGAAACTTGACCCTTATTTGCTTCCCTTGTTGACATTATTTGTAAGTGGTGTTTGTAGGATTAGTTATCTTAGGTATATGTCTAACCAGTCCTTTTGAACTTTCTTTTACCAAATTATCAAAATTTACATGGCTCATTTTTCTATGCCATAACCAACTCTCATCAACTTTTCCTATTAGACAATTTTGACCATTTACTTCACTAAGATTATAAATATTGCTTTCAATTCTTACACCTTCTGCAACTAATCTTCCACCTTTCCCTATCTTACATCCTTCTACATTGAATGTAACTTTATAACCATTGTCACACATCTGACTAACACTTAGCAGATTATGCTTCAACCCTTCAACATAAAGAACATCACTTGTAGGAAATTTTCCATCAATGCTCAATGTTCCTTGAGCATGAATTCTTAGATTAGTGTTATCATCGAAACTGATTGAACCTTCCTTACAACTCTATAGCTTGATGAGCTAGCTCTTATCTCCAGTCATGTGTTTAGATCAACCACTATTTATTATCCACAGATTTTTCTTTTTGGCATGAAGTATTGTTTGTGCAATCATTGATTGTGTGGGCTTCTGCTCTTTTTCCTTCCACACCTTCTTGGGTTTCATTTCTACCTTATCTTCCTTCTTTTCAAAGTTTTGTGAACCTTTATTCACACTGGCATGCATGCTTTTCTTTTTACCTTGCATTTTTGGTCTTGCAAAGTTTGTTCTACAATTCTTAACTATGTAACCAAAGTTATTAAAATTATAGCAAATCACATTCATATCAAAAAAAAGGAGAAAATTGATTTCTACTCACAAAATTTGTTCTCCTTTGAGGAAAAACTCTACATTCACTTGCCTTATGACCAAACTAATTACAAGTATAAATATACCCATAGAAAAATGAGGAATACCTGGTCATACTAGTTCTTTGTGTAGGATGAGGTCTTCTTTGTCTTGGTTTCTTCAAATCTCACACCCTTGTGAAACCATCTTCATCAACTCCCTTTGAGTTTTGCTTCTTCTTTAGGTTATGAGGAACTGATTGATTATTCTTATCTATTGTAGGTTTCTTTTCTCCATCAACTTTCTTCATCTCATATTTTTCCTCCTCAAAGGAATTCTTCATGTATAATTTCTCATCATCTATACCAAAGTTTTCTTCTTTTTAAAATTTATCATACAAATTTCCTAATGAACTAGTAGTGGGACTCTTCCCTTTTTCAAAACCCAGGCCAAAATTTCCCTTTTTGAAGGCTTTTTTGTGTTTATTAACTCATCAAGAATCTTCGAGCCTCCCTTTAGCTTCAAACCTTTTTCTATTTGTTCTCTAGCCTTGTCAAGGTCTTTCCTCAAAGCCTTTATTTTTTCTTCCAGCTTCATACACTCATTATATTTAGACTGTAGTTCATATTTGACTACATCTTCTATTCTCTTAGCCTCTTCAACTTGTGTCTTCAAACTATCAGTTGATCAAATTCCTCAAGACTTTTAGATAGTTTTTCAATTTCTTTTTGTGCAATATTTTTCTATTTTTTGTTCTCTTTCCTCAAGCTATCAATCTCTTCTAAGGCACAAATGAGTTCACCCTCAAGGTCAACTTATCCTTCTTCTACTTCTTCACCAGAAGCTTCAACTTCACCATTTTCTTGGTCATAATGAATAAAAATTCATTTCCCTCAACTAAAAATGCACAATCGTTCTCATCCTCTAAGCTATCACTAACATCAGATGATTCACTTTCTTCTTGAACATACAGATCCTTCTTCTGAAAAATATTCTTCGTAGTAAATTAGGGTTTATTCTTTTTACTATCCATTTCTAGTTTATAGTTATCCTTCTTATTGTAAGGGCATTTAGCAGCAAAATTTCCTACTTTACCACAATTAAAGAACTTAAAGGGTAACTTACCTCTATATTTTCTAGAGCCTCTCCTTATTCTTCTGATGAAGTTAGCTTCTTCTTCTTCATCAGTCTCCTCAGGTCCGAACGTAGATGCTTCAATATTTCCTTTTTGTCTGCTTTGAATGTGTAGTGGGGTGGGGGGGGAATAGCATAAGGAAAATAGCAACGAAATCAAACTAAAGAGATCAAAGTAAGATAAAATTCCAAACTCATACTCATGAAATGCGAAATGTAAAGCCATGAATCCAAACAAATAAGTAACTAAGAAACTTAGATGAATCCAAAACAAAACAAGTCACCATACCATGTTGAAGTTTAATTTTTATTGATGTTAGATTAAGTTTGAATCAATACGAAGCCTCTATTTGATGTTGCAAAATCTTCAAAGCGTGTTAATGGTGATCGAAGATGTGTGTGTAATTTCTGTCAAGAATTCAAATGTCAATTCAACATGACCTCTTTGCATAAACTCTATAGATTCTCTGATCCTTTTTTAGAATGAATAGGGTTGTTATATAGATTTCATGTTTTTCAGATGAATGATCGAGATTTCATAGTAAAAGATCATGATCAACAGTTAAGAACTATTGAGATGAAATAGATTGGAATGATTAGTGGGATTAGATGGGAATGATTGGGGGGATTGAAGAAATTAGGTTGAGTGGTTAGTGGGATTGAAGAATAGATGGGTTAGTTAACCAATTAGAGTGAGAAATCAATGGTAATGATTTGCTCAATCAAAAAATTGGGTGAGGATAATTAATTAATATTTGGAGATGAATATGCAAGTCATGTTTGACTTTAACAATTAAAGTTGTATTTGTTTGTTGACTATGTTGAATGATTTCAAATAATTGATTTAATTATTCAAGTTTAGAGAGGGGAGAGTGATTTAATTAAATTATTAAATGATAACAATTTAATTGATCAAGAGGAATAGGTATATTAGCAACATAATTAAATAACTTGTGTTAATTTAATTAATCAAAAGGAATAAAGCTAGATTAATGATAAAATAGTGAATTAATTAAATAATTAAAGATTATTCAATTAATAGAGGAAAATAGGGTTAATGATATAAATGATGTGAAATGCAATTAGATTAATGATAATGATGCTGACAATAGAAAAATTTCATTCAAGATGTGTGATATGTGTTAGGTCATTTTTACATGCCTACATTTTGCCCCTCTTCGAGACAAAGTATCAGTTGATTTGTTTCAAAGAATTTGATGTTCATATCAAGATTTGAATTTTTTTATATGCCCCATGCCTTGTTGATCAACGGAAAGATAGTATGACGATGGGCTACCCCCTCAAGAGATTGGCCAAAAAAATTACTTTTCGAGTCGAGCTCGCAACAAGATTCCATTGTAGTTCAGATGCATAGAGGATGAAAAATTAGGCTATATGACCTTCGTTTATAGTTTCCGATGTTCCAGGGTGCTCCTAATTTTAACCTAGGAGGGTTTCCAAGGTAAAAAATAGGGTTTGGGGGGTAAAATAGGAAATTAGGGTTCATTTTTCCTCATTTGCACTCTTAGCCTTTACTAAATTATTGCCTATAGAGATCCTTCTTTTACAATTGTCGAGTTGCGATGGCAAGGATTTCGGGTGCCCCCACACCGTGCAGAGGCAATCCATTCATTTGGAAGGCTAGTTGGCACAAGCATCGTGATATGTACTACTTTTGTTCTTGTTTTAATCTTTTAATGTTTGCATAATTAATGTTCAAAACTAAATTTGACAATAGCAGTAATTTTATGTTTTTACTGCTATCGTCTCAATTTTACTGTTGTTGTCATTTGCGATTTTCCCACTTTCATGAAATTTGTGCGCTATCATTTTTCTTGAGTGCTATCATAAAATCTATGTGCTATTATTTACCGCTATAGAAAAAATTGTGCGCTATTACTTTTTTCTTAGGAAAGTGACTGCTATTGTATAATTTGTGCACTTTTGTTCAAAATGACTGCTTTTGATAATTTAGCAGCTATTGTAAAATTTGTATGCTATCATACAAAACATAGTTGCTATCACAAAATTTTGCTGCTATTGTCAATTTTGAATGATTTAGCTAGTTTTCTTGCAATATTTGGTTCGTGATTTGATTTTCTTGCCAATTCTTGACATTGTGGGTTAAATGTTTATAGGCAGTTCTCAAATCATTGCATTCTAGGGAGTGACAGCCACGACAGTTGTTCAACTTGCTCACTAGTTTCTTTCAGCTAGAGAGGGACTTCCTAGCTATTGTGGGTCTACTACACGTATGTTACATGCCTAAGATCCGGTGCCATATGAAGATGATGACCGCCCTGGTCGAGAGGTGGCATTCCAAGACATCATCCTTCCATCTTCCAACTGGTGAGGTAATGATCAAACTAGAGGATGTTTGGAGGATTCTTTGCATTCCTATTCATGGTGAGCTTGTCACATACAATGTTCGATAGGGTACCCTCACCATGTAGCGAGTGCTCGACGTTCAACAACTATAGGTGATGGAATCAAAGATAGACTTGTCTTCATTTGTTGATGGTGTCAAACCTATATCAATGGTATTAGGTGGCTTGATCATGGGGCTTGTGGTGCCCGATCACAAAGGTAGACATTTCCCTATTGGCTAGGGCATCTACATTGAGAAAATGATGAAGCACGAGACTCAATATGCTTAGGGTCCATGTCTCTTGGCACACTTGTATAGAGAGATGCATGAGCTTGTTTATCATGGCAACAATGCTATTTCTATAAGCATGAAATTATTACATGTGTGGACTTAGGAGAGGATCCCAGTGACAAGGCTAGATGGCATTCTCGATCGAGAGGCTGAGGATCCATATTCTTATAGATATTCAAATTTAATGCACTATACCTGGCCCGATAGGTTACACTACTAGCGTGGCATTTTTTATGACCTAGCTAAGTTCATTTGGAGGCCTTGGATAGGTTGCAAGGCCTGGCATGATGATATGGAGCAACTACCCTACTATTAATAGACGTAATGGCTTATAGGTTGTGTTGATAGTTTCTTGGAGCGATATCTTATTGATTGGGTTCTCTATCAGTTCAGAGAGTGCTAGACACATTTTGGTGATGACTATCATGCACAGTTCGGGTGGACATCCCAAGAGGTTAGGGTGTGGGGGATGACAGCCTCCTCCACTAATGTTATGGCACAGTTCGGGTGGACATCCCAAGAGGTTAGGGTGTGGGGGATGACAGCCTCCTCCACTAATGTTATGGCTGAGTTTAGACATGTTTCCCCATTTGGATGGGGCTGGGAAATAGGTTTAGTTGATCCTAACACTACTTGGGATTATGATCAATGGTGGACCCACCACATTCCCCTACGATTTACAGATCTTGATGGCGTTGAGCCAATCATAGGATAGTTTTAGAGGGAAATTGGCATTACAGGTAGGGGGTGTGATCGTCAGAGGTTGTGTATCCTCATTAAGAAACTAGATAGAGTAGGGCATGATGGCTAGCAAGGTGATCAACAACATTGGGATCAACCTCATCGAGACCAGCAGGCACCTCAAGGTCCTCCTCCATAAATGGATGTAGCAACAATGACCTAGATTACACAGTTGACCGTAGATAGGGATGCTCGTATTATAGAGTGGGATCCAGAGATTACTTGGAGGCAGGCTGTTGAGGCCTAGGTTGTTGTCATCAATACAAAGGGATGGATTTTTCTAGTAGAGAGATTCCTTGAGGTAGGAGTTGGCTACTGAGCACTAGCAAAGATTAGTGACAGAGCTTTCATTGGATTCCTCTAAATTCACATGGCTCAATATCAGGCTAAGCGAGATCGGCCAATACAGCAATGTACTTACTACCATACATTATATGAGGCCTTTATTTCAAGGGCTCAGAGACACCTGTGCTTTGAAGAGCCTAGTGTACAGATAGTTGTAGAGTCTTGAGGATAGTCTATGAGATAGCCTCATATTCTCCTACGATCCTGCAGTAATCTCCTCATCAGAGCCAACAACCACATGGATCCCCACTGTGAGATGACCAGCAAGGCTGAGTTTTACTTGATCTAATATGTTGATGTTTATTGTATCAATGACTTGTGTAGACATGATATTTTGTATATACATTCACCGGCCCAGCTAAGGCCTCTTATGTATGTATTTTTTTGTATATTTGTATATCACACATGTTACTTGATGATGTAAGTGACATTCTCATTTTTTATGATATATGATATATACCATGCTTTGATGTGACTTATCATGTGTTATGAGATGCTTATGGATGATTATGGATGCTTATATGTGTTGTTGATTTATGATTATATGCTCATGTTTTTGTACTTTTATGATGCACTTATATGATATGGATGGATGTATGATTCATATATATATGTGAGGATGATAATATATGTTGAAGGTGATGGATGATGATATATATGATATATGCAATGGGTGATGATATATATGATGTATGAGATGGATGATGATATACGTGATGGATGATGATATATGATGTATGATATATACTAACAGATTTTGTGGATGGAAGATGCATGTGGTACTAATGATATTATGTTGTAGGTGGAGTTGTTAGTTAGAAGAAGTGTTTGTATGATGGATAGAAAATTGGTGTTGTTAGTCATTGATGAGTTCACTTTTTCTTTCATAGAGGCTTCATATTTTTAGCAATCCTTATTGATGTAGCAAACAGACACGATGCACCGTGGTATTAATAACCAAGGTGGATTTGTATCAATTGTGTGGACTTTGACTTTGCAAAACAAATAATATTCTTTCTCATACCAGACATACGAAAACCCTGTTAGAGTGTATGGGTGAGAATTTTCTTGACCTTTCGAATTAGTTATGCAAAAGGTATGGAGCACCTAACATGAAACTGGTAGATGAATTGCCTCAAAATGACTTCCACACACAAAAAAAAAGCAAGTATTCACCATGGTAGTATCACAAAAATATCTAAGAAATAGATTAAATAAAAATAGATGATCAATATCTCCATTCCTTCCTCTCTAAATCCTTATGGATATCATCGAGTGATCCTAGGAATGTGATATTTAAGATAAATCAAAAAGATAAGATCATAAAAAGATAAACAATGCTACAGTATCACTTGCCATAACTATTTGATGTTTCAGGATGTTATCCATTACTGATGTCTATCGTAGGAACATTTTTTTCGTTAAGACATACATTAGGATGTTGATGATGAATTATTGATAAGTAGGTAGTTAATACTTTGGCATAGTCTCATAGTGATCCAATCGTTTCAATCTTTACTTTGGAAGTTTTGATTTTGATGTTTGTTTTTCCTGTTGATTGCTTTGTCAAAGGTTGAAGGTGATGATATTTTTATTATGAATGAAAAGTTTATTGCTGATATGTGACAATGGAGATAGGACCTTTTGTGATTTTTTTATTTATTTGATGTTTTTTTTGGTGTTTTTTGAGAAATTTAAAGACAAATAGGGGGACCTAAAGGGACTGACCTAGTTCCTTAGGGGCTAATCAAAGATTAGCCTTGCCTATGTGATGAACACAGAGACATCGTAGTTCGACTGTATTGTTTGATACTGATTTTGGATTTTTCTATATTTTGTGAATGTTTTCTTTTTGTTTTGGGGGACTAACCTAGGGCCTTGGGGGCTTATCAATGATGGCCTTGCCTATGTTGTACATGCAAAGGCTCATAGTTTGCTTATTTGATAAGAGTACGTTTTTGAATTTTATAATTTTTTGTATGTTTTTGGATTTTTGACTAAGTTTAAAGGCCATGATGGACACCTAAAGGGATTGACCTAGTGTCTCGGGGGTTGATCAAAGATTAGCCTTGCCTATGTGCAAGCTTAGAGACAAAATAGTTCGACTGTATTGAGTAACATTTTTTCTTTGGAGTTTTCTATGTTTTAATATTTTATTTTTATTTGAGGGACTAACCTAGGGCCTCAAGGGCTCATCAATGATGGCCTTTCCTATGTTGTGCATGCAAAGGCTCATAGTTCACTTATTTGATAAGAGTATGTTTTTGAATTTTCTAATTTTTTGAATGTTTTTGGATTTTTGACTAAGTTTAAAGACCACGACAGACACCTAAAGGGACTGACCTAGTGCCTCGGGGGCTGATCAGAGATTAGCCTTGTCTACGTGCAAGCTCAAAACAACATAGTTCAATTATTTTACTTAAAGTATAAAAACATTTTTAGGATTTTGATGTTTTGAATTTGTTTTGACTTTGTTTGCTTTTCTGGATGTTTTTTATTTCTTGATAGTTTTTTACAGTGATGGGATGAACAAGGATCCAATCTGCTACCAGTTTTGGGAAGTTTCCCCCAATTTGGGACAAGATTGTGTTTATTAGGGGAGATGGATTTTGATAGTTCAATAAGGTTCAACACTTGATCAATCATCGAGCCATGGTTGCTTGCACAGTTTATCATGGGACAGATGGAGTGAATGCTATAGACAATGTTGATAGATATAGATGTAGGATTTATTAAAATGTAGCACCTTTTTACCATGTTTTCACTACGGTACCTATCTTAGAAGTGCCACAAGGTGGTTTTCACTTACATGACATTTTATTTCTCTTTACTGTTTTTCTTGATTTTTATTTTTTTTTGCTTTTTTAGATTTTTTTCTTCGGATATTGTGATGTGCTCAAGTATAATTTTTTTTGAGATGGTTGCTATTCAGAGGTTTGGCTAAAGGGTCTCCTTCAAGAGTAGCCAACTAATAAGCTCTAGAGCCATAGTTTGTTGTTATGATGAAGGGACCTAACCAGTTTGGTTCAAACTTACCCTTCCCCTCCTGATTTAGTTGGATTTTTTTATTCTCTTTTAGTACCAAGTCACCAAATTGAAAGTTTTTGTTCTTGAACCTCTTGTTATAGCTTCACTTGAGCCGATTATGATAAACCTAGAGATGGTTTAACATGCTCAAACATCTTTCATCTAGAAGTTCTAACTCATTCAGTCTAGACACCCGATATTCCTCATTGTTGACCATGCCTTTCAAGGATACTCGCAGTGATGGGATCTTGACTTTGATAGGTAGGATCACTTCTGATCCATAGACCAAGGAAAAAGGTGTGGCACCCATAGGTGTGTGAATGTTGGTTCAGTAAGCTCATAAGGTTGGATTTAACTGCAAATGCCAATCATGGCCGACGTCATTAACAATCTTTTTCAATAATTTTAGAATGGTTTTATTGGATGCTTTAGCCTAACCATTTCCTTGGGGATAGTATCGGATCGAGAATCAGTGTTAGAAAACTTCGAACAAAGCTCACAGACATCTTGGTTCTTGAATGGGGTTTCATTATCTATTATGATAGTTTGTGGAATTCCATATCGATAGATTAAATAATTCAAGATGAACTTGGATATTTGTTTCCCAGTGATGTAGAGTAGAGGGATAGCCTCTATCCACTTTGTAAAGTATTTAGTTACAGTGATAATGAAATTTTTCCCATTGGATGAAGTGGGAGATATTTTTCCTATTAATTCTAATCCCCACTGTGAGAAAGGCCATGGTGTAGTTATAGGTCATAGCTCCTATGTTGGTGCATGAACAAGATCACTGTGTTGCTAAGATTGGTAACACTTCCTTGAATAATGAATGGATTCCTGATCCATTGAGGGCCAATAATACCCTATTCTCAACCATTTTTTTACTAGATTAGGTCCACTAGAGTGATACCCACAAACAACTTCGTGCACTTCTTGTAAAGTGATTTGTGCTTCGTCGATGTTAAGACATTGATGTAATGTACCATCTAGACTTAATTTGTATAGGGTATCTCCTAATATGGTGAATCATGATGTTCTACAAACAAAGGTTTTCTTTTGGTTTTTCGTTAAGTCAGAGGGTATGATACCATGTTGGATATAGGAAAATGTATCTTGATACCAAGGCAAGTTAGGACCAACAAGATCACAAACAAGTTTTTATTTTGGGATATCAAATGTCAGTATAAGTAGTTGCTCCACAAGGAATTCATATTTGGGAATGTTTTGGGGAATGTCGAGGAGTGAACCTATTGTTGCCATAGCATCATCTTCCCTGTTGTTGATTCTAGGAACCTGTTCAAAGGTGATGATGACTAAAATACTGTTTGAAACTATCCACCATTCTTTTGTATGGGATTAGCTTGTCATCCTTCATTTAGTATTCATCATTTACATATCTTATTACCAGTTGGGAGTCTCCATAGACTTGTAGTTCCTTTATCCTTCATTCTATGACCATATTTAGTCCAGTGATGAGCGCTTCATATTCAAAAATGTTGTCTGTACATGGAAAGGAAACCCTATAATCCTTGGGTATGCTATCTCCCTGAGGTGTGATAAATAGGACACCAACCCCTAAGCTATGTTGAGTGTGTGATCTGTCAAAGTACAAGGTCCAACAACTAGATTGATCAATTAAAAGTATGCTTTCATCTAGAAATTATATTACTAGAGGTTGATGATCTTCCATCGGTGCATCTACTAATTGATTTGCTATTATTTGTCCCTTTATGGATTTCCTATCAATGTATTCTATATCAAACTCACTAAGTATCATTACCCACTTAGTGATCCTCTTTGTTAAATCCACCTTTGCTAATAGGTACTTTAAGGGATCCACTTCTGATATTAGTTTTACTTTCCTATTTAATATGTAGTTTCTCAGCTTTTGTGTTACAAAGACGATAGATCTAGACATGCTCTTTCTATGGGTGTATATTTTAATTCATAACTCACCAAATTTTGACTGATATAATACACTACTCTTTCCTTGTTATTGTCATCCAGATGCGCTAACAATGCTCTTAAATCTACTAGTGTTGTAGATACATACAATATCATTGCCCTATCCTAAATTGGTGGCATTAACACTGTAGGCATGAGAAAATAATCCTTGACCTGTTGGAAAGCCTGATCACATCTACCATCCCATTTGAACGTTATGTTTTATGTAAAAAATGGGTGAATGGATGGAACTTGTCTACTAACTGTATGATGAATCTCCTAATGGACTATAGCTTACTTTGTAGACTTCAGAGTTGTTTCAATGTTTTTGGAGGTATTTCTAGTATAGCTTTTACCTTGGTGAGATCCACCTCAATGCCTCTTCTCAATATAATGTAACCCAATAGTTTTCTAGATGTCACAACGAATACACACTTCTTTGGGTTGAGGCATAGGTTGTATTCTTCTAGCCTACCAAATACCTTAGATAGGTTAGCCAAATGATCTTTTCTTTTGATGGATTTTGCCAATATGTCATCCAAATAATCCTCCATAGTGATATGCAACATATCATGGAAAATGGTGGTCATTGCTTGTTGGTAGGTTGCCCCTGCATTCTTCAAACTGAATGGTATGACATTCCAACAAAAGGTTCCCCATACATAGGTGAAAATTATTTTATGTTGGTCCTAAGGGAATATCTTGATTTGATTGTATCCATAGAAACCATCCATGAGTGACAACATTTCATGCCCTACAGTTAGATCTACAATCATGTCAATGCTAGGTAGAGGGAATTCATCCTTTGAGCAAGCCTTGTTTAGATCCAAAATAGGTGTATGATGTTGTTGGTCCTAGACTATTAACTACTAGTAAAGCAAGGGTATTTTTTCATCGACAAAGCTTATGGAGGTTGTAGCTAGGGTATAGATATCAAATTTATCAAGGCTCCATAGGGTTTCTAGGTTATAATCACTAGAGGCACAAGAATCCCATTCATAATCATTGGAATCCATTTTGATGTAGTCACCTTTAGATGTAGGTTCAACAGTGATGGTATTTATGTTGAGGTTTTCAAACATCTTTCAGATATACAAGGAGTCATCTAGACATTCAAAATTATCCTATAGATCTCAATAGTGGTAGAAGGAGCTCCTTCCTCATAAGAGGTGCTTTCGGTACTTGGGTTGATCCTGTCTAATGAACCATAAGATTCTTTGGGTTCTTTCTATAATAATTGGTTCTCTTCTACCTTGTCCATGTAAACCAAGCCCACATTGTCTAGTGAACCCCATGATTTTTTCTATATGATATCCTTTACTATTTTGATCAATAGGAAGGGGAGGTAGTGGTTTCTCCCATCCTTTGTAAATCTATGAAGACAGGTCTTCTTCAAACACCTCTTCATCTTCCATGTCTCCCCATTTGGTAAAAATGGTGGGTTTGACTTCCATTGTAACAACTTGAACATGTTTGATCTCTTTCAGTCCTTCATAAGTTTTCAGTGTTGGGGGAAGCATTCTAATGCAAAAGGATTGGTTGGAGTGGTATTCCTCACAACCCTTGTCAATGATGGAGATATAGTGGAGGACGAAGCTAGTGATGATGGGTCAACGTATGGAAAAGAGTGGAAAGATATATCATTGCTAGGTATTTAAAGAATATTTTTGTACTTCTCCTCCAATTTGGCATAGTAATGAAAAGGTTCGAGGTCAACATATATGGTAACTTCCTTATCATTATAAGGAAATTGATGGAATTGATGGAATGTTGAAGGGATTGCTTTTAAGACATGGATCCATGGTCATCCCAAGAGAAGGTTGTATGGAAGTTCCAGATTGAGTACTTGACATGTTGTTCTGCTATTGTTGGTCCTATTTGAATGGGAAGCCTGATTGTTCCTTCTAAATTTCTTTTCGTATCATAATAAGCTCTAATGGTGATACTTTTATTTTTATCTATTACATCATCAAAATATCCCAATTTTTTTACTAATTTTAGGGAACAAATGTTTAAACCTGCACTGTTATCTACTATTACTCTCTTGAATTTGTGTTTGTGGACACACACTTGTAGATAGAGAGCTTGATTATGTAAAGATAATTGTGGAAGGTCTTTCTCAAAAAAGAACAAATGATGGGTGGAGGTGATATTACCAACCATGGCTTGAAACTGATTAGCATTAAGGTCATTAGGCACTGATGTTTCAACAAGGGATTTCTCCAAAATTTCCTTATGTGCTGGTGATAATTTCAAAAGTTGAAGGATGGATATTAAGACAAGAATTTTATTTAGTTGCTACACAATGTTGTAGTCACCTGATGGCTTACTCTTGTGGCTTTTACTTTCGGTGGTTCTCCTTGGATTATAACTCTTCCCCTTCTTGTAGTTACTTTACACTCGAGATCTCTGCCTAGTATGGTTACAACATGGATGCAATGATCATCGTGAGTGAGGTTTCCTATGAGTTCATCATAAGCAAAGTTTTCTTTACAGTAATCTTGCCCTTTTCCCTTGTCATTTCCCCTAGAATGGTCGAGGATTGGATCCTTGTAGAATGTCTAACCACCATTTGATCTCCTAATGGAATGAGGTTAGAATCCTTAAGAATTTCTACATTGAAGTCTATGGGTAGTTTGGCACCACTTTGTGCCAGTGTAAAGAAATACTCATTTACATTTATCCCAAGCATTTTTCCCATAAGCTTCTATATTTTAGGATTTTGGGAATGTTCTAAGAGTCTTTCATCAATAAGTTCCTCATCACTATCATATTCTTCTATGATAATGTCCTTGGGATTTGGAAGTTGATTTTGACTATCAATCATGTTTTGGTGTCTAAGGAGTACTTCCTCATACTAGGTGGTTGATTTTGTGTTGCTTTAAACGTGGGTTATCTTTGAGGAGTTGTAAGGTCATTTGGATTATAACCCCATGATTAGGGATCCTCATTAGTGGTATTCTTCTTGGGTGCACTAGAACTACTCTTGTTGGATTCCATCTTTTTCCTATGTTGAGATCTCGTGGTTGACATAAACAAGCTCAAGACCTAGGTGAATTTTTGTGATCACTAACTATGAAATGAGATGGTGTTTTTTTTGGGGGGGATTTTTTGTTGGGAATAGGATGCCATTTAATTGCAATCCTAAACATATTTCCTATATCTCCTATGTCCTTGGAAAGTGTTCCCCAACACTAGGATTAGAAAGAGATTAAATTCAAATGAAATGAACATGTAAATTGAAATTCATAATTATTTCTAAATGATAGGAACATGTAGGGACGCCCAAGAAGAGATCCTACAAAATAGGAGCACATGGGGCACCCACATGGAAGGTGGAACCCGCATTGAGTTTAGTAAACTATTTGGACAATAGATAGCACTTCAGTAATGCATGTAAAGATCCTACAAGTTAGGGATTGAAATTACATGAGTGGAGTTTAGTTTAGTTTAGTTCAATTCAGTATTAGTTCAGTTTAGTATCAGTTCAGTTCAGTTTAGTTCAGTTCAGTTCATTTATCTTCAGTTGCATGTAGTTAGTTTGAGTTGCATGTTAGTTGACTTTAGTTGACTTGAATTGCATGACTAATGACTTTAGTTGCATTATAGATAATAGGTGATACATTCACTTAAGTGGAGATGATCAATCATGCATAATGTTTGCATGAATTGATGAGGAGAGATGTTTCTGTTAACAAAGACTGACTTGGACCCACCTTGGGTGCCCAAGTTGGCATCTTGGAGTTAACACCTTTTGCATGAGAATATATTTACAAGGCTGAGTTAAGTGGGCCCATTCTTGGGTGCCATCTTTGAGGAAAATCTTGGAAGATATTTTCTTGACCAACGACCAATTAGGAGTTCAGTTTGGGGCGCCTAAATTGAGGAGACATTGGATTTGACTTCATGTTACATGATGAAACTCTACTTGCACAAAATAGGCATAGGTTTTTGAGAGGATATTCAAGGTTTTTGAGAGTAGCTTCAAGCTCTTGTAATTAAAAATTCTTTGGATTTTTCAATGCTCATTATTGTCTATTAATTGCAGCAATTTGAAGAGAGTTTTAATTAGAGTTTATTGCAAGTTGTGAAGAAGAATTGTTGAAGGAAAAAGAAGCATCTCAATCAAGGATTGATAGAGTGTTATTGTAATCTTGTTGTAAGGTTAAATAATACAAGCACTATTGATTCTAGTGGTGGATTTTTTTTTTGAAAGGGTTTCTCCATGTATATGTTGTGTCACTTCTATCTTCTTGTCTCATTCTTCTACAATCTTCTGTCTACTTCTACAATTGGTAAAATTGATCTAAACAAATAATCATACACAAATAATTTGTAACAAAGAACACTTAATTAGATCTACAATCTCATAGTTTTCCAAGTTTTAAAGCTACATAATTACCTCCATTTTTCAACATTTGGTATCAAATCTAACGGTTGGGTAGAGTTTGGGACACCTTTCTCTTAAAAGTTTGAAGGTTTTTTGGCTATAGTGGGAGCTTTTACTATTGTGTTATTTCTGATTTGTAAAAGAAGTGTGTTACAATAAGTTCTAATTCTCGTTTAGATATTGAAAGATTCAATGGATCTAGTTATGAGATGTGGAAAATAAAAATGGAGGATCTCCTTGAAGAGAGAGATTAGTGGTTAGTTGTTTGTAATGAGACAAAGTCACCTACAACAATGTCAAATGAGGATTGGGATAAGCATGATAAGAAGGAGAGAGGGACCATAAGATTACGTCTTGTTGATGTTGTTCTCTTGAATGTTTCAGATGAAACTACCACATATAAACTGTGGAAGAGGATGGGTGATATCTATCAAACCAAAAGTCTTACTAATAAGTTGTATCTAAAAAGACAGTTGTATTATTTAAAGATGAAAGATGGTGATTTTGTTGCACATCATTTAAATGCTATTAATTTGATTCTAAGTTAGTTAGCATCTATAGATGTAAAGCTAGAAGATGAAGATAAATGCATTTTGTTACTTTGTTCTTTACCAAAGTCTTGGGAAAATCTAATTGTTGCTATTAGTGGTAGTGGTGTAGATCCTAAGATGGACAATATAATTCCTACTCTCCTATTAGAGGAGATGAGGAGGAAGTCTAAAACGGGATCCCAAGATGCCTTGTTTGTAAGAGGTAGGCCTAAGGAAAAGGAATCTAAGGTAGACAAGAAAGAAAAGGGTAAGTCCAAAGGATGGTCTAAAAACCTTGGTAAGAGTAAGGTAAAGTGTTGGAATTGTGGGAAACTTGGAAATGTAAAGAAGGATTCTAAGAGAAAGAAAAAGAGTTTTGATACTTCTACAAAGAAATCCTTAGATGACAGTAATGATGCATTGTTCATTTCATCTAATACTATTTGTGATAACTCTTGGCTTATTGATTCAGGTTGCTCCTATCATATGACTCCTAACAAGGAGTGGTTCACTAAGTATACTACATATGATGGAGGAAATGTCTTCTTTAGAGATAATAGCACAACAAAGGTTGTGGGAAAAGGAGAGGTAAAGTTGTGTTTCAGTGATGGTATGGTTAAGACCCTTAATGATGTTTTACATATTCCAGGACTTGCTAGAAATCTACTTTTTGTATTTAAGTTCAATGATTTTGGAATGCATGTGACATTTGACAAAGGTGGTTGCAGATTGGTGAAAGGGAATATGGTGGTTGCTAAAGGATCTTGGATTGGGACTTTGTTTAAGCTTAATACCTCAAATTTGAATAAATTAGCCAATGTAATTGAAGCTGAAAATACATGTATGTTGTGGCATCATAGATTGGGCCACATTGGTGAAAAAGGTCTTAGGACCATTCTTAATAAGAAATTGGTTGACGGTATTCCTGATTATACAATTGGAAAAAATGATTTTTGTGAGCATTGTGTGTTTGGAAATCAATCTAGATCTTCATTTCCTAGTGGAAAAAATAAAGCTAAAAGATTATTAGAGATTATTCATCCAGATGTAATGGGCCATGTGGATATTGACTCTATTGGAAAATCTAGATATTATGTCACATTTATGGATGATGTCTCAAGATACACTTGGATCTATTTTATGCATAACAAATCTGATGTGTTTAATAAGTTTAAATAATTTAAGGCTTTGGTTGAGAAACAATCAAATCATAAGATAAAAGTGTTGAGATCAGATAATGGTGGTGAATATTGTTCTAGGGATTTTTATGATTATTGTAAGCATGTAGGAATTGTGAGACAAAAAACTACTCCATATACACCTCAAAAAAATGGAGTAGTAGAAAGGATGAACGAAACCTTAATGGAAAGAGCTAGGAGTATGTTAAGTAGTGCTAAGATAGATCGGTGCCTTTGGGTCGAGGCTGTAAGTACTTGTTATTTAATAAATAGATCCCCTAGTTCATCTATTGAATATAAAAATCTTTATGAAATGTGGTTAGGTAGGAAGCCTAGTGTTGCACATTTAAGGATCTTTGGTTGTAAGGATTTTGTTCATGTGCCTAATGAAAAGCGATCTAAGTTGGATCCAAAAGCACAAAAATGCATATTCATAAATTATGGTGAAAATGTAAAAGGTTACAAGCTTTGAAATCCTCTAACCCAAATTTTTTTTTTATCTAGAGATGTGATTTTCAGGCAATTTAGAGCTTATTCAAGAGAAGAACAACCAAAGGATAAGGATAATTCTCAAATAGTTCATTTTGAGATAAGTACTAAGAAGCAAGAAAATGCACATGTTGAAGAACAATTGGATGGATTGGATGAGGAGATTTCACAAAGTTCTTATGAGATAGATGCTCATGATGAGCATATTGAGGAACAAGAAGAAACCCATTTGAGAACATCCACAAGCCAATGGAATCCCATTGATAGGTATAGCCCACCATATTTCCGTTGTATATTTGCTTTGACAAGTACTAATGATGAACCTATATCTTATAGGGAAGTTGTGTCTTCAAATGAGAACAATCTTTGGTCACAAGCTATGCATAAGGAAATGAAATCCTTGGATACTTGTAACACATGGGATCTTGAGAGTTTTCCCAAAGGAAGAAAGGCCATTGGTTTTAAATGGATCTTTAAAAAGAAAATTGGAGCAGATGGTAATCTCGAAAGGTAAGGCTAGATTAGTAGCCAAGGGCTACTCCCAGAGAGAGGGAGTTGACTTTAATGAAATCTTCTCTCCTGTTGCTAAATTAACTTCTATTAGATTTTTTTTATCTATTGTTGCTACTTATGATTTTGAGATAGAGCAAATGGATGTGAAAACTACTTTTTTGCATGGGAATCTTGATGAGGAGATTTATATGAGGCAACCTGGTGGTTTTGTTGTAAAAGGAAAAGAAGAATTGGTATGTAGGTTAAAGATATATTTATATAGATTGAAACAATCACCAAGAACGTGGTACCAGAAGTTTGATGCTTTTGAATTGAAAATTGGTTATGTTAGGGGTGAGGAAGATCATTATGTTTACATAAAATTTATTGATGATCAACTTTTAATTATTATCTTGTATGTTGATGACATGTTTATTGGTAACAAAAAGGTAATGATCAAAGAATTGAAAGAACAACTCTCTAGCACATTTGAGATGAAAGATCTAGGGGCTACAAAATATATCCTTGGTATGGAGATCATCAGAGATAGAGGTAACATAAAGCTTTTCTTAAGTCAGAAAAATTATGTTGATACTATTTTGAAACTGTTTAACATGCAAGAGAGTAAACCAATTAATATTCCTTTACCAGTTGGCACGAAGTTGATTTTAGACATGAGTCCTAAATCTAATTTTGATTATGACAAAATGTCTAAAATTCCATATGCTAGTGCAATTGGTAGTTTAATGTATGCAATGGTCTGTACGAGACCAGATATAGCCCAAGCAGTGGGAGTTCTAAGTAGGTTTATGTCTAACCCTGGTAAAGAACATTGGACTTATGTTAAGAGGGTGTTTAGATATTTATGAGGTACTTTTGATTACTATTTGGTTTATCATGGTGCTAATGATATTGATATTATGCATAGATCATTGGACATATAGGGTTTTGTTGATTCAGATTGGGCAAGAGACCTGGACAGTCGGAGGTCGACAAGTGGCTATGTGTTTACTTTGTTTGGATTTGTGGTTAGTTGGATGAGTAAGAGGCAGCCCACGGTTGCTTTGTCCACCACAAAAGAAAAGTACATGGCTGCTACACATGCCTCTAAAGAGGCAGTTTGGTTACAGAGACTTGGGAAATGTATTGGTTTAAATTGCAAGAAAATTAAACTTGAATGTGATAGTCAGAGTGCTATTTGTTTAGCCAAAAATCCTATGTATCATGCTTGTACTAAGCATGTTGATGTTCAGTATCACTTTGTGCGAGAAATGGTTGAGAGTGGGAAGGTACTGATTGAGAAAGTTAACACTTTGATCAATGTTGCAAATTATCTTGCGAAACCAGTTCCTACAAATAAGTTCTCATGGTGCAGGAAGGCCATTGGCCTTGAGTCCTGTACTTGATTTATAATAATGATTCCTTGTTTAGAATAATTGCAATGTATAATTTCAAGTGGGAGAATGTTGGGAATAGGATGCCATTTAATTGCAATCCTAAACATATTTCATGTATCTCCTAAGTCCTTGGAAATTTTTCCCCAACACTAGGATTAGAAAGAGATTAAATACGAATGAAATGAACATGTAAATTGACATTTGTAATTATTTCTAAATGATAGGAACATGTGGGGATTCCCAAGAAGAGCTCCTACAAAATAGGAGCACATGGGGCACCCACATGGAAGGTGGAACCCACCTTGAGTTCAATTAACTATTTGGAAACACTTTAGTAATACATGTAAAGATCCTACAAGTTAGGGATTGAAATTTACATGAGTGGAGTTCAGTTCAGTTCAGTTCAGTTCAATTTAGTTCAGTTCATTTCAGTTTAGTTCAGTTTAGGTTTAGTTCAGTATCAGTTCTGTTCAGTTCAGTTCAATTTAGTTCAGTTTAGTTCAATTTAGTTCAGTTATGGTTTAGTTATCTTTAGTTGCATGTAGTTAGTTTGAGTTGCATGTTAGTTGACTTTAGTTGACTTCAGTTGCATGATAGATAACAGGTGATACATTCATTTAAGTGGGGATGATCAATCATGCATAATGTTTGCATGAATTGATGAAGAGATATGTTTCTATTAACAAAGATTGACTTAGACCCACCTTGGGTGCCCAAGTTGGCATCTTGGAGTTAACACCTTTTCTATGAGAAGATATTTACAAGGCTGAATTAAGTGGGCCCATTCTTGGGCGACATCTTTGAGGAGAAGCTTGGAAGATATTTTCTTGACCAACGATCAATTAGGAGTTCAGTTTGGGGCACCTAAATTGAGGAGACATTGGTTCTGGCTTCATGTTACATGATGAAACTCTACTTGCACAAAATAGGCGTAGGTTTTTGAGAGGAGCTTCAAGCTCTTGTAATTGACAATTCTTTGGAGTTTTTAATGCTCATTATTGTCTATTAACTGCATCAAGTTGAAGATAGTTTTAATCAGAGTTTATTGCAGGTTGTGAAGAAGAATTGTTGAAGGAAAAAGAAGCATCTCAATCAAGGATTGATACAGTGTTATTGTAATCTTGTTGTAAGGTTAAATAATACAAGAACTATTGATTCTAGTGGTGGAGTTTTTTCCTGAAAGGGTTTCTCCACGTATATGTTGTGTCACTTCTATCTTCTTGTCTCATTCTTCTACAATCTTCTATCTACTTCTACAATTGGTAAAATTGATCTAAACAAATAATCATACACAAAGAATTTGTAACAAAGAACACTTAATTAGATCTACATTCTCATAGTTTTACAAGTTTTAAAGCTACATAATTACCTCTGTTTTTCAACATTTTTTGCTAAAATAAACATATGGAGATAATTTTTGAGAAACCTTTTGGTCAAATATTTATTGATGGTTTGTTATGGATGGTATATTTGATGCTCAAGACTCTAAATTATGAGTGATTTTGGTGGATGTTTTGATATGACGTTAATTTTGGGACACAAAGTGTACAAGACTTGGACTAATATTTTGCTTCTTGTTTTTAGAGGATATTTTGATACTCTAATTGAACTAGCCTTAAGGTTACAAGCAAAGGTTGATGTTTGATATTTTAGAAAATGAGATCAAGAGGATAATCCAAGTTGTTGTGTTTGATTTGTGTCTTGAAACTAGGTTGGTGTTTTGGTTTGATAATGGATATGGAAAGATGTTGATATGATTTTTTTGTAGGTCTGATTGTTTTTGTTTTTAAAGAATGAAATATTAACTAGTTTTGAAAAAAAATTGATTTGCTCCAAAAAATAAGACAAAAGCGGTCTTTGTTTAGAACAATAGTGTTTAAAACTTAGGACAACAATAGTCAAATTTTGAGTAATAGAGGTCTCTATTTCAATTTATGGCCAATAAATAGAGAAGACAATGGCAATAATTTTAGCAATAGCGATGAAAACTGAGACAATTGTGGTAAATTCTCTAAGATAGTAGTGGTAGGAATGTCAAGAGCAATCTTTGTTTTAATTTTTTTGACTGGTGCAATAGTGACCACAATAGTGACAATCTTGATAGAAGCGACCAAATCTTAGGATGACAATGGTCAAAATTTAGTGTAGTAGTGGCAATGTGGCCCTATTTCTATATTTTTTAGTAATAACGTCGAAACCATATCAGCCTATGTTTAAACTAGTAATAACATCGAAACCATATCAAGAATTTTATCCCTAAAGTCAAATTGGCCAATGGCGACACTTTCAGGCCCACAACTTGGAAGCTCCTTCGAAGTAAGGTAGGGAAACCCTTTTGGGATGTATACACTTAAGTATTTCGAGAGTGGACAAATAGGGGCCTTCTAGAATGGAAGGATGACCCAATCACCCTCTCCTTGGAAAGCTACAAGTAGCTTATACTAAGCCAGTGATTTTTGTCTCAACTCAAGGGAGTTCATATGGTGAGTAAAGTATCTTCAGGGTACGGTGTGCATCCCTTGCACTAAATCATGTCACCAAGTAGAATATCTCAATCAAAAGGGTGGGTAAAACTACTTTAAAGCTCTTAGTCACTGCTTAAGGGACTAATACATGGCGAGCGAAGAGTAAGCCACTTAATACTTTAACCACTCCTACTAGGGTCACTTATATGCAAAGGTACCTACCCATTTTGAATGGCACTACACAGCCAAAGCTAATACCAATTAAATATTGGCTTTCATCAAAATCATTTATATATCAACTTCAGGGAAATTTCACTTTAGGTTGCCTTCTAGTTCTTCTTTTGGGATGTGTCTCTTAGGCAGGCTCGATCTAAAGGTAATGATGAAAAGAAATGATTGTGAAACCCAAAGTTCTTTTCATCACCCAAGATTGTTAAAAGATGCAAGGGGAGAGGATACGCACTTGGTTTTCCAAGCACGGTGAGCATGATATACAATTCATAGAACTTTTTTGTTAAGCCCAAAATTTGAAGTGTGTAAAGATATCAATTCAATTTTTAGGTACACCAAATTCAAAGCGTTTGAGACTTCAAGCAAGATATATTAATTTGCAAATAAAAAATGATTTGTTTAGTTTATAAGACCAAATTGAATATTTGTAGTGGTGTTGTTTGTCTTAATAGCATCAACAAATGAAACTATGTTCGTTTTAACATCGCCAAAATGAAAACATTTGATTTTAGGAGCACTAAAACAAAATGTGAGATTTGCTTGTTCAGTTTTAGGAGCACCAAAATGAAAACATGAGATTTGTTGTATTTAGTTTTAAGAACACCAAATGAAATGTGAGATTTGCTTGTTCATTTTTATGAGCACCAAATGAAACATGAGATTTGTATTGTTCAGTTTCAAGAACACCAAAACAAAATGTGCAATTTGTATTGTTCAGTTTTAAAAGCACCAAAACGAAATGTGTTTTAACTAAGGAAGCTTTAAAATTGAAATGGCCTTATACCATTCTCCAACTCTATAATCAAAGTGTTAGTTTTTCTCATGAAAAATGTGCCATAATCCTGCAAGGGTTGTACCAACAATGTTAGAAAATATCTCAAACACAACAAACAATCAATCGTTAGGGTAACACAAATAAATAAAATAAAATAACCTTTGCAAATTGAAACCTAATAAAAAAATAGAACAATAGTGGATTTATCTAGGATAGTAGCGAACTTTTCTCTAGAACAACAATGATCAAGTTAGATGATAGCGATAAAAAAAGTACAACCACAGACCTATTTAAGATAATAGAGCCCATATAAAAGTCAACTTTGTTAGAAACCTACAATACAAAATAGAAAATAGCGATTAAAATGTCAATAGTGAACCTGTTTAGTACAATAGCTGTTAATAAAATTACAACCACGGTAAAACCGTGAAAAAGACCATGTGAAAATTCTGGAGCTTCCACATTTCAATTATCAATAGAATATCTTGCAAAAGACATTAGCGTTTCATAACCTATAACTGCTCACAAAACTTGCCAAAACATTAGTGTTGAGGAGTTGGGTCCCATTGGACATGCCAATTGATGTAGTGGGGGGGGGAAATAGCATAAGGAAAATAACAATGAAATAAAACTAAAGAGATCAAAGTAAGATCAAATTCCAAACCAATACTCATGAAATGTGAAATGTAAAGCCATGAATCCAAACAAATAAGCAACTAAGAAACTTAGATGAATCCAAAATAAAAGAAGTCTTACCATACCATGTTGAAGTGTAATTCGTATTGATGTTGGATTGCATTTGAATCAATACAAAGCCTCCATTTTATGTTTAAAAATCTTTAAAGCGTGTTAATGGTGATCAAAGATGTGTGTATTTGCTCTCAAATTCTTTTCTTTCAAGAATTTGAATGTCAATTTGGAATGACCTATTTGCATAAACTCTATAGATTCTTCAATCATTTTTTAGAATGAAGAGGGTTGTTATATAGATTTCATGTTTTCAGATGAACGGTCAAGATTTTGTAGTAAAAGATCACGATCAATGGTTGAGAACCATTTAGAGGAAATAGATTGTAATGATTAGTGGGATTAGATGGGAATGATTGGGGGGATTGCAAAAATCAGGTTGAGTGGTTAGTGGGATTGAGAAATAGATTAAGTGGTTAGTAGGATTAAAGAATAGATGGGTTAGTTAACCAATTATTGTGAGAAATCAATGGTAATGATTTTCTTAATCACAAAAAGGGGTGAGGATAATTAATTCATATTTGGAGATGAACGTGCAAGTTATGTTTGACTTTAACAAATAAAGTTATATTTTTTTGTTGACTATGTTGAATGATTTTGAATAATTGATTTAATTAAATTATTAAATGATAACAATTTAAATTTTTTTAGGAAAATTGCCACTAGTGAGGGTGTCACTCATTCATTAAAAGAGAATTCAAAGTACAACAGTTCAGTAGCCATATACAATATTTCCCCTAGGATACCACTACCCACCCATTTCCAAGATTACAATTGTTTTGCATGTTTACAAATAAATAGACCAAGCTTCCAATAGGGCAATGATTCCAACACCCAGCTCAGTCATACGAACAATCTAAAAGTGTTGGAGAGAAAGCTTGTTTTGTATTACATGATCCAAGAAGAGTTGGATGTTTTACACCACAATGGCTTCTTTGAGTGATGGCTGCTGATGTTCAGTCATCCAACCAAAGATATTCACAATATTTATGAAACGTTGCTTTGAAGATTATGTACTAACAACTTTTGTTCAAAGTTCACCATGAAGTATGTGATAATAACAAATTTGAAGTTAGAAAATGAAAATTAATAGTTAACTAACCACGAAAGGCTGTAGAGGGCACTCATTATTCAAATCCACTTTCAGGACTCTCCCTAGACCTGGCCATCTGTTTATATTCTTCATGACTATCCTTTCTTCGAGTTGGGAGATACCAAACTTTGACCAAAAGTTTGTTGCATTATTAGCTTACATGAAAATGTGTGCCAAACTATGATCTCTCAAAGGATTAAGAGTCACATGGATTTCCTCCACCCACATCTTAAGATACCATCTTGGCACGTGATTGGTTCCTATGGCCCTTATGACTATTTGAGACTCCCCCTCCATGTCAACACAGTGCCACCCTTTTGACATGCAATAGTTGAGGCCTTCTAGTAGGGATGCACATTCAGTAGTATTATTCATCCCCCAAGGGAGTTTGATTGAGGTTGTTTCCAAAACTCAACCTTGATCATTGCGGACAATGAAGCCTGCATTGGAGGGACCCAGGTTCCCTCATGAGGCTCCATTGAAGCATAATTTTAATCGTCCTTGTGGTGGTAGGGACTATTTGGCATGCAATATTGCCACTTTGCTTTTGCATTGGAGTCCACTTGGAGTTTTTAATGAACACCACTTTTGTAACATCCTTTTATCCCAAGCTGTAAAATATTTGAAGATTTTCTTCTTTGCTTGCCTATTGAAGTGTTCACTAACCCCAACTTTGATCATGTGTTTTATGCTTTCTAGTGATGAAGATTTCTCCTTGAAGATCCTCACATTACACTCCTTCCAGAGCTGTCATACCACCATTGCAGGTAATTCAAACCAAAGACCACCCACTGTCGAACCTTCTCTCGGGAGTGGCCAAGAATTAAACAATGATCTCAAATTATTTGGGAGTGCTCCCACCATGCCACAAAAATTCCTCCATATGTCTTGTGCTACTTCACACTATAGAAGAAGATGGTGAACATATTTCGAGCTCTTCTTCAAAAAACACACCAATGATGGCCTTGAATACCAATTTTCATTAGTCGATCACCTGTGAGGATACACCCATGAAGAGCGACCCAAGTAAAGGCCCCTACTTTAGGTAGGACATTCCTACCCCAACAAAGCTTTGTTGGCCATATAGCCTATTCCCATTCCAAAATTAATAATTTGTAACCATTTCTCACTGAGTATTCACCCATTCTAGTTGCACACCATATTATTGAGTGAGGGGCCCCAGAGATAAAGATCCGCCTTTGCAACAATTCCTTCATCAAACTATCCCGAATGTGTGTTTGCAAGAATTCAAATGGCTTCCATGACCATAACCAATTTCCTTTAGATTGTCAGATGTTCATATAACATAGAACACTGCTTTTCTTCCATCACCTACTATCCAAGATAAATGCTCACATATTATTTCCCTATAATTCCTGATGAAGTTCCAAATGGTTGAATCTTTTTGCGGGTTGGCAATAGTTAGAACACGTCATAAAAATTTAATTGATCAAGAGGAATAGTGTATATTAGTGATATAATTAAATAAATTGTGTTAATTTAATTAATTAGGAGGAATAAAGTTAGATTAATGATAAAATAGTGAATTAATTAAATAATTAAAGATTATTCAATTAATAGAGGAAAATAGGGTTAATAATGTAAATGATGTGAAATGCAATTAGATTAATGATAATGATGCCGACAATGGAAAATGTCATTCAGGATGTGTGATATGTGTTAGGTCATTTTTACATGTCTATAGAATGTAGCTTCTCTTTTGGACATTTTTGCATCTCCCGTTTTCATTTCATAGGCAACAAAAATACCATGCAACTCATCAACAGTGGTTGTATCCAAATTTCTTACTTGTTATGTGATTGTAATCATAGTAATAGCTAAATACACTAGATCCATACAAATTTAAGCAATATTTAACTACCTAAGCTACAATCGTAATGAAATGTTTGAAAGCTTCAAAACAAACAACCATTAAACAAAACATGATATAAACCATGAATGCACAAAGGAAACCTAATATAAATCTCCAAACCTCATCCCATTGGGGGATTGGTGTCATATAGATATGGAATGATGACCCTTTCCAATCTCTTTGATAACATGAGCATCTAATCGAACTCCATTGATGAAAGCTTAAGCCAAAATGGATGAAACTACGCTAATGATGGATGAAAAAGCTAATAATGGATGCAAGAATGAATAAAGATAGTATTCAAACGTGCAACATAAATTTTCTTTGATGGAAGTGGATCCATTTCTCTCTAAAATGTGAGTTATTTATAGGAGAAAATGGTGAATAAAGGGTGAAGATCAAATGGATCAATCAATGGTCAAGATGCAATCAAGGGTGAAGACATGGATCAAGGATTCTCGTTAATGGATGAGACTGCAAGATCACATGGATCAAAGAATCAATCAATGGCTCACAATGATTAAAACAAACACACTTTCAAAGTTGTTAGAAAGTTTGCAAGGAAAGAATATTCCATTTTTGGAGCCAAAATGGGAGAATAATCCAAGGGAATATTCTCATGCAAGTGGATGGGTGAGGGAAAATTAGAAATTAGTTAATTAAAACAAAGTTTTAATTGTGCAAGTTCAGTGAATTTAGGATTATCATTAAATAATTTATTTATTTAATGAAAGGGGATGAAAATGGAATTTAATTCAATAATTTAGGATTATTAAATTAAATGAGAGGACATAAGGTTTTTAAATTAAACAATTTGTATTATTCAATTAAACAAGATGAAAGGTTGATGTGAAAGGGGAGGAATTAACCTAATTAAATTAATTAAATTAATAGATGAAAATGATGCATTCAATTAAAGAACTAGGCTTATTTAATGAAATAGTTGAAAAGAAGATGAATTTTACGATGAAACAATGTTAGTGACCAAATTCAAGTGTGTAATATCATTTAGGACAATTTTAAATGTCTACATTATTCCCCTCTTTGAAGTAAGGTACTTGTTGCATTGTTTTAAAGAACTGGTGCTTTTCGAATTAATGTTGTTGCTCATATCAAAAATTTAAAAATTCCTAGTTTTTTTGGATGCCCCAGTGGAAGGAATTAAGCTAGTACCCTAACCCCTCGAGAGATTAGGCAAAAATTTGAAATTTTGGGTCGATGTCACGATAAAGGTTTAACATTGATTCAAGTGCCAAAAAAGGTTTTGGGATGCGAAAACAAGCTCAAAAACACAAAAAATGTCTCAAATTAGGCCCCATAGCTCAGAGATGGACAAAACAAGATCAAAACCCTAGTTTCCCCCTCAAATAGGGCAAAAAACCTAATTTTTAGGCATAAATATTGGTTAAAGGGTCACTTTCAATTTATTTGCACTATTCTCTTCTAGTGTATTGTTGCACTTTTTCTCTAACCCACAGACTGAATGGCTCACCGCGTGCTTCCTACACACCTCACAGACAAAGTTCGAGAGTATCGACAGCCTCCAGACATAGGACCCCGGTATGTGCTTAAAAAAATTTCTTTGTTTTTGCACTTTTACTACATCTATGAGGGTTTTATTTAGGTCCTTTTAGGGCATCGCTAGATTGCGATGTGTTTGAAACAGACGGTGATGTTATCAATCCTATAGCAATGCACTTCCTATAATGCGATGTATCCTAGGATTTAGGTTAAGCGACGCTTTTGGTTTAGGGCGACGCATGTTCAAAACAATGACACGTCTAGGGGTTTAGGTCTAGTGACACTATTTAGAAGTAGCGATGCACTTACTATATAGCGACGTGTTAAGGATTTGGTTAGAGCGACGCATCAAAATGTTGACTCGCTATTTAAATGTAGTGATGCATCATCCAAACAATGATGCACTTGCAAAAAGATTAAAGCAATGTTATTCAAAAAAGTGACGCTTTTGCAAATTAAGGACTTGGACACTTAGATTTTAATCAATTTTAGCCAAATTGATAATGTTCACTTTATGCGTGTAGGAGGATATTTAGCCTCTCATGTCCTAGGAGCATCAACTTGACATTCTTATGGAGACACAATATTTTGATGTGGAGCAATAGGAATTCCTGGAAGTCATTGGATTTGGATTCATTGCATATATGCCTGAGGTTCTGACCCACATGGCTATGATGACAACATTGGAGTGTTGGCATAGTGAGACATGTTCATTCCACCTCCCCACCAGTGAGGTGACCATCACATTGGAGGAAATATGGCATATTTTGTGGCTTCCCATCCATGGGGAGTGAGTTATTTATGACAAATTTTGGGATGGATGCATGCTTTCATATCCTACAGATAAATGACATCATTCTAGTGAGCTCCCAAATTGACTTGTAATAGTTCCAAGGATGGGTGCTAGTTTTTAGATTAGTTCTAGGTGCCTTGATATTTGGTTTGATTTCCCTAGACCAAAGGGGTAGAGGTTTTAGTCCAGGTTGGGGACTAGCGTGGCATGACATTCCCTACAAGATGACTTAGTATGCATGGGGTCTTATTATGCTTGCATCCTTATACCATGATATGCATCAGGCGATGTATTGCCAGGGGAGGAGCACCAGGGTCAGGGTCACTTTACTACATATTTGGGTATATGAGCATATTGTTGTGTTGAGATCCATTATCACTCTAGCAGATATTGATCATAACTAGCTAGTGGTATACAAG